>AP028440.1:1426582-1590695 GCA_036509395.1 Antheraea yamamai
AGTATAAAAGGTACACACTACATACAAATTAAGATCAGAAGAGCGAGTAATCAATACTTGCGCATACAATAAAGTATTATTATCATAATCAACTAGAGGGCGTTACGTACAACAAAACAAATCACCATGGAGGAAATTATGAACGCACTTCAAAACATTCAAAAGGAATTAAAGGAACAAAAAATAGAAATTCAGAAAAGCGGGGAAAAGATAACAGAGCAGGTTACACTAAATATAATTAGTATATTGGAAGATAAATTTGCCATATGGGAAGAAAAACAACAAAACCTAAAAGAACAGGTAGAAAAACAGGAAAAAATAATTCAATACATGGAAAAACAAGCAAGAAAAAGAAACCTTGTTTTCTTTGGCATAGAGGAGAACGAATCGTCATATAATAACTTGGAAAATAATATAACAAAATTCATAAGAGAACACTTCTCTATAAATTTAGAAAACAGAGATCTGCAAGAGATTAAAAGAGTGGGCAAAAAAAGAGAAAATCCGCGTCCAATAATTGTAACTTTGTCCACCCTTGGCCAAAAAATAAATATTCTCAAGCAAAAAAGATTGTTGAAAGATACACAATACTATATAAAAGAGGACTTTCCTAGACATATATTAGAAAAAAGGAAAGAACTAATAGAACAAATGAACATAGAGCGAGAGAAAGGGAATAAAGTCACAATAAAGTACGACAAGCTAGTTGTTTTAAAACCAAACAACAAAAGGACTCTATCAACTTCACCCGAATCAAACTCTCAATTGTTAGGTACTAGTAACACACAAATTAATAAAAAGAACAAAATACAACAAGCCAATTTAGTACGTAGATCAAATAGCGTCTCAGAAGGAATTCAAAAACCAGGTATTTTAAACTATTTTGTAAACAAAAATGCCACCAATAAACCACAAAACCAGAATATAGAAAACACCAACAAACTAACCTAGCAATTAAAGCCCCCCTCTCACAAGAACATAACATTAAAGCAGATTCAACAAACCAACGAAACGTATCTTCCAAGCCGGCTGGTCACCGTGGAAGATCATGACCAAAACCCTCCAAAGAATAAAAAAAACTCACAAACAAAGCTGTATATAATCACATATAATGTGAAAACTTTGTCATCGTATGAACGTCTACTCGAACTAAGTGAAGTACTAAATAAAATCAAATATGATATAATAGGACTTGCCGAAATAAGGCGCTCTGGGGACAAGATTGAAGAACATGAAAACTTCATATTTTGTCATACAGGACACACACCAGGAATGTACGGAATAGGCTTCATAATTAACAAAAGGCACAAAGAGAGCATAGAAAGTTACATTGGTCTTACAGAAAGGGTAGGAATTCTAAACATGACATTTGATGGAATACCTTTATCAATCATACAAGTGTATGCGCCTACAGAAAAGGCCAACGAGGAGGATATAGATGCTTTTTATCAAACCATCAACATGGCAATAGAAAAAGGACACAAAAACTACATATTGATGGGAGACCTAAATGCCAAAATAGGAAAACCCAAAAAAGAAGAATACATAGTTATGAAAGCAAATGGCTATGGCACTAGAAATGAAAGAGGACAAAGACTAATAGACTTTGCTATAGAAAATAAATTATCAATAATAAATACTTTTTTCAATAAACAACAAAAAAACAAATGGACTTGGCATTCTCCAGACTGGAAGTACAAAAACGAAATTGACTTTATTCTTACCAATCGACCAACTATATTTTGTAACATCGAGGTGCTGAACGTTGACTACCCGTCAGACCACAGGCCAGTTAGAGCAACTATAACTCTTGCAAAAATAAAGAAGAGCAGAAACCACTATAATAAATATCAAATCTCAATTTTGAAAAATGAACAAGAGCTCTCTAGATTCAAAGAGTGTATGATTTCCTACACAACGAACGAACGCCTAGAGGAAAAGAAAGATATTTCAGTTCAGGAAGAATATGAAAACGTAATAAAACTTATTACAAGTAGCATACAGACCGCTAAACATGCAACACAAACACAAACTTTGAATAAAAGTCACAAAATACTGTCAGCACAAACGCTTAGTCTTTTAAAAAGAAGACAAGAGTTACACAAATTAAAAAATAAAACCAGAGCAAGGAAAAACGAAATTTCTGCACTCTACAAGCTAGCTAGTAAATGTATAAAGAAGGACTATGCTAACCACAGACACAACACCATAGAAAAACATTTAAACCAATCAGCAAGCGTTAAAAAAGCTCAAAAAGAGTTAAGAATGAATAAAACCTGGATTAACGAGCTGAAAAAAGGAGCAAACATAGTATACAACCGCAAAGAGATTATCAGCGTAGCAACTGAGTTCTACAAAAATCTATACTCAAGAAGCGAAAGAGAGTCCAACAATACCTGGAATGCAACTCGGAGCATCACTGATGAGAGCAATGAATCTGAGATACCCAGCATAGAAGTAGACGAAGTCTTATCAGAGCTGCGTGGATTGAAAACAGACAAAAGTCCAGGACCGGACAACATCACTAACGACATTTTGAAAATAGCCTCAGAAGCTCTCGCCGAGCCGCTAACAAACCTATTCAACCGTATTTTAGATACAGGACACACCCCTACTCAGTGGTCACATTCAAACATAATTTTGCTTTATAAAAAAGGAGACCCCAACAATATCAGTAACTATAGACCTATAAGCCTACTATCGTGTATATATAAACTCTTTTCTTCTATTATAAACAAAAGAATAAGTGCTACGTTGGACACAAAACAACCCACCGAGCAAGCAGGCTTCAGAAAAGGGTTCTCAACAATCGACCATATACACACATTAGAACTTGTTATGGAGAAATATCAAGAGCAAAGGAGACCTCTCTACATTGCTTATGTAGATTACCAAAAAGCATTCGATACTCTATCACATGAAAGTATATGGGAAACTCTGAAGAACCAGGAAGTAGAAAAAAAAATATATAAAAGTAATAAAGAGCATATACAACCATAGCATCAGTAGAGTAAAGTTAGAGACTGTCGGACCTTGGTTTCCGGTAAAAAGAGGAGTAAAACAAGGAGACCCGTTATCCCCAAAAATATTTATAGCAGTACTCGAAAGTGTAATTAGTCAACTAAAATGGGAAAAGCAAGGGATAAGAATTGGAAACAAGTATCTCAGCCACCTACGGTTCGCAGACGACCTGGTGCTTCTATCTGAAACAGGAGTAGAACTCCAACACATGATAGAATCTCTGGACGAAAATAGCAGGAGAGTTGGTTTGGAAATGAATCTTTCTAAAACAATGCTAATGACCAATAGTACCAAGAGACCAATATCCATCGGCGACGAAACACTACAGTATACAAACCAATATACATACCTTGGCAAACAAATAAGTTTCGATAGAGACATCAACGAAAGAGAAGTGAAGCGTAGGACACAGCTTACTTGGAACAAATATTGGAGTTTAAAAGAAGTGTTTAAATCCAACATATCTACAAAAATCAAAACAAAATTACTAAACTCCTGCCTTCTACCATGCCTCATATATGCCTGCCAGACGTGGAAATTCACTTCGAAGGTCAAGAAAACAGTTAGAACCTGTCAACGAGGAATAGAGCGTAGCATGCTAAACATCAGAAAAATTCAAAAAATTCGACACACCAAAATAAGAGAAACAACAAAAGCAATAGATGCCCTAGAACAGGCTCTTGCACAAAAATGGAAGTGGGCCGGACATGTTGCGCGTCTCCAAGACCAAAGATGGTCAAAAAAGGCGACATTCTGGAAAGGACCTCAGGGCAAGAGAAAGAGAGGAAGACCAAACGCCCGATGGGAAGACGAAATCCTAAAAACCGCCGGTTTAAACTGGTTTGAGACAGCCCAAGACAAAGAAAAATGGCATTCTTTGGAGGAGGCCTTCACCTGTAGAGGGGTTCTTGCAGATGAAAATTAACTTTTCCCTTTAAAAAATAGTACATTGTAAATTGTAAATATTTCAAATTCCTTTATTTTTTTAAGTTCACTTCTTGTTCAAAACTTGTTAAAAATTGCAAGAAATAAAAGGCTTTTTTATTTTTATTTTTATTTTATTTATTTCTCTGATATATTTTAGCGAGAACTTAACGTCCATAACGTTATACCTAAAAATATAACGCGGATGTGAGTTTTTTGTACATAAATGGATGTAAAATATCTTTCAGTTAGAAAAAATGTACTGTTACCAAGCGATAGCTGGGAGTAAAATATTCTTTAAAAATTATTAATAGTGATGTAAGTAGTGTATCAGAATACAATTAGACTATTCTTAAAAGCTTTGTCTATCTATTTGGCTGTTTAAGTATGCTAATATCCAAAACTGTAGGATGAATTTTCATAAGGCTCTCACAAATAATTTGAGCATAGCTTGGGACAACATATAAGCTTTATTTCACTAAAATTGACGCACGGAAAAAAATATACCATAATTGAAAAGTTTTGAATTTTGTGCAACATAGTACAGGCCTTTTTTACACATATATTTTAGTGTTCAACCATAATCTCCTTGCTGTTAAATGGGGATATGGTCTAAAAGAGTAAATACGGTAACCCTATTTACTGACTCTCAAGTATAGCTCATGGAAGGTAGGTGGATACCCATAGGTGCTTGGTGTCAACTTCTCAACATAAGGGTTGTGGCTGTCCAGGTGAGCTTAGAAAAGGCCTTACCAAAGTACCATGGTTACAGCACGATGTTTTCCTTCGCTGAAGGATCCAAATTTGAGCATGAATCTACGTCGATCTACGTGATAATCGGATACGCTAACCACTCCACCACCATCGCTTGGTTCGAATAAAGTTATAACCCGGAGCATAATTATTTTATTTTCAAACGTTGCATGTTGCAGTCATGGACCTTAGAAACACTCGCATTCTGTATGACCAGCTTTACGTGGTTCTTTCGGAAAAGAACGTTTTCAACAACTCAGTTGCGTACTTAAAATTGTGTGTTTCAGTCAGTATACTCTAAGTACTAAAGGTTGTTGTAAAAACGAATCATAATAAAACATACTTCGCAGATATGCAATTAGAATTAATTAGCGAACGTTTATGACTGATTAAAATTTAAGAAAACAGGTTTAGGTGCCATAGCGAAACTCTTATTTGAAGTTAGATACTGTATTTTTTTCAATATAGAACTATTCGTGTATTGGAATACTTGTAAGTATAAAATAATTGCAATCTCGTTTCTTTTGTCTTAGATGAAAAAAAATGCGATTTAAAAAAATAAAACAAATAAATATATACAAAAACTAGCTATCAAGTACCAATTTTATTACAGATTGATAGGCGCTTAGTATGAAATTTTTAACTTGAAGACTAAAGTATGTGCTAAAGCACATATGTCAAACTATCGTAAACCGCGTCTAACAGTTCTGAAGACGATATAACGGAGCCATCGTCTCTTTAAATAGAATTGTGTCTTTAATATATAATTAATATCTAATAATGGAAGACTTTCTCCAGTTTTTATATTAGTTATCGATTATTTTCCAATAAAAAAATAAGTTAACTCACCAAACTACGTTTCCTGCCACACGAACAAGTCAAAATCAGTTAAGTCAATCCAAGTCATGTCACTGTCATTATGTCATTTGAATCACATAGTCACATCACTAGTCAGTCGATAATCATAGTCTTATAAATTAAAAAAGTATTAATAATAAAATTCGAATTTGGAATGACTAGAACGCGTCTCTCAGTCTGTGTCGAGTCGGCGCGCGTGAAGCCATCATGGCGTCCACGCGAGACTGGCTCGGGGGGAGTGCGACGCTCGTTCAAATACTACCACTACTACACGTAAATATGTCGTAATTAATATAAACGGTGTGTGTTGACAAACGCCACGGTACGCTGACCACTTAGCGGTGGTAATCGATTTGTTATGGAAGCGCACGACCCGCTTCTAAAGAGGTTTGCTTGACACATTACCTTTGACTATATAGACCTTCTAATTTCAATCGCGCTATGAGTTCTGTAGAGTTTTTATCAGAATATAAAAGATCTATATAAATATAAAAGAACAAAATATACAAGACTTGGGAATAATTTAGTTTCCTTTAATCAAGATTTAATTTCAAATAAACATGTAAATAAATATTCTCTAAATAAACTTAGCACGAAGAGACTAGGGCACATAATGCTTTGTGATAATTTTCGTATATGTCCATTCGATCTTGTGGGCTTGATGGAGAAAGAGTCTGCTATCAAATCGTTCAATAATTTTGTCAAGCATGTGATTGCCAAAATTACTACGACTCTCTGACTTGCATCTAAATCATTTTGAAATAACCACGACTTTCTGACTTGTATCTAAATCATGACTGATAAATCTTGGTGACTTTTATGTTATACCCATGCAACACGTCAAGGGAGTGAGTAGTGAATCGTATCAAATTGCTATCACACGTTTCTCCCTTTACATTATCAATTCCAAATCTTAATATATATATTTCTTGTGTGCGTGTGTATGTGACTGAACTCCTCCTAAACGACTGGACCGATTTTGATGAAATTTTTTGTGTGTGTTCGTGGAGATTCGAGAATGGTTTAGATTCACAATTGGACCCGGTAGGTGGCGCTGCGGTTGGCTTTTAGGGATTTCATTTTTTATTACCACGGCAGGACAAAGTCCGCCAGGTCCGCTAGTAATCTATATATATATATATAAATTTATTAAAAACTATTTCCGCTTACATTTGTTGAACAATAATTGTTTTATTTTTATACTTTTCTACCGGGCACGGTAGACGTTGTCCTGCCTTCATAATAAAAAAAATCTTAAAATTCAACCGCAGCGCCAACTAGGTACCGTGTTCTACTGAAGTTATACTTCTTTTGGCGCATTAGGGATAAATGATGAGAGTAAATTTTTACGATGCGCGTGCACACCGTCACGAAAAACCGACACCCTGAAGTTAGCTATAGTCAACATTTTGTTTCTTTGTATTAAAACTTTCAATGTATTAAATACCTTTTTTCTATTGTTAGTGTCGTTTTTTCTACAAACGTAGAATAAGGTGAAAGATAAAATTTTTGAAAAGATTTGTTACGCCAATAAGTATAACTTCTAACGCGTGTACATAAGTACATACACAATTTTTTTTTAATCTAAATCATTATTCAAGCCACCTGAACACACAAAAAAAATTATCAAAATCTGTCCTGCCGTTTAGGAGGAGTTTAGTCACTTACATACGGACAAATAATTATATATGTATAAAAATAAGTTTTAGCGTTTGTCCAAAAATTCATATGATGTTAAATAATGGTGTGGTCTAAGATTGTAAGCACGCTAAATCAAGAGGGACTGGCTCTCAAGGGCATCTATCGGAACACACCAACAGGTGCTTGGCAAACTAGATGGTGGTAGCATGACAGGACGGATTTAGAAAAACCCCCTAGCATCATGCCAAATTATTTTTTATTTGTTTGTAATGCATATAGTCGTACTTATATAAACTATCAATATAGGAATGTTATTATTAGTTGTTATTATTAGTTTTTAATGAATAAAAGTTGTATTATTTGAGTCCTGTTTTTTCATAATTCTTGTAGCTCACCACGATTTCCACCTGTCAACTCCTACCACCAAACGCGAGAAAGAACTTCGTTCCAAAAAATTCCAACTGTACTTTGTCTAGTTGCATCCTTTTGAATATTCATGAAAAATTAATTAATATATTTATTTATCAAAATATTGCTCCTGAATATTTATGTAATAGTTCTATTAAAATATGACAACCATATCGAAGAAAAAAATGGAAAAAGAAAATCAATATTTTTATTACTTTTGTATACTTTAATCTTGCGTGCAAGAACTTTTGCAACAATTTTTATCTTTATTTCAGTTTGTTTTCATCTAATCATGTTTTGAAACAGAAGGTACTTTTTTTTTTTTTTTTTTATTGAAGCTCGGCAAAGTGACTGTACTGTGCCTGATGGTAAGCACAGTACAATCCAAAAACAATGGCGACCACCGAAAGATATACTATCCATCGCTGGTCGCCGCTGTCATGCCGGCCTGAAACTGCCCTCCCCCCCGGTTGCTGGATATACACCGGCTGATCCCGGAACGCGACACGCCCAAACGTGCCACTATAGCGGGTGTTCCACCTGGTGTACGGTGGTCGCGATCCAGTCGGGTACAGACACCCTACCACCCCGCAATCCAGTCGGGTACAGACACCCTACCACCCCGCATCTATCTATCTATCCCCGGTTCTATCTTTGTTCCTCTTCTTTGCTTTCATTTTTTTACATTTTCATACAACTTTGAGATACATATGTTTAAATGTTAAATCTCTAACTAATCAGAAAGTTAGGTGATAAATCAAATGAGAAATTCCGCCCGAACACACATCGACCATCGTACAATAAAGCGAATGAATAAAATTAACATGATAACACAGTGAAAATTTGGATTCGTACAAGAATTTATACTTACAACCTGTGAAATGGGTGTTTTTGGCGGGATCTTCGAATGTCATGTAGTAGAATTTATATTTTATTCATAACCTTGTGTTATTTTGACTCTATCTTTTGTGATAATGGTGGTGTTTTATGTATTATAGTTCAGTTATTGTGCACAAGTGAAATAATACCACGGAGTATGGATTTCGACTTGCCACAAAAACTCCTTGGAAAGTTTTAACAAGATGGCCACCATATTATTAGTTCATTGGAATGATCGCAAGAAACTTCTAATATTATTACCTACTGACAATGACAGTGATAATCTACCAGAAGATTGGTTGCCAAAAATAAAATAGATTAAAACCCGTGAATTAATATATCGCCTAGGGATGCAAGAACAAAAATATAGCATAAATACATAAGATATTCTCATTATGTAATCTTTTCAACCATTACCAAACCATACGGACAAAATCAGAACATAATTAACAAATTGGAGATGTATTTAGAAATATACCTCGATGTAAAAGATTTACGAAAAAATTACGCTACACAAGAGGTTAGGAAACAGTTTGTTAGCACAAAAGACGCCATGTTGGTTTTTAGGTTAACAGTGGTGTGACATCGAATCTGTTCATCTCGCGAATAGATGACAAGAGCGAAACAATTGACCTGAATCAGAGGGTATCGCTTCGAAATAATTTGAAACTTATCAATTAAGAACGTCCAAACGGATTGACTGTACGACCAATGTATCTTTAAAAGCATTGGGTAGCGAATTTAATTTTGACGTGAAACTTCTTATGAGAAGGCTTTTAAATCCTGATTGTCCCATGTTTCAGATTCAGTAAAACTAGTGACAGTTTTTTAGGTAAGTGTTAGGTTTTACAACAAATCTCCTAGAGGCTATTAGGTACCGATTTGCCAGATTATGAGTTTAAGCGCACTGTCAATCAGGTTTCGGTGTCGAAAGCTATTATAGAGTGGAACTATATGTGAACGATGGTGATGCCTGGAATTGACTCCTCTCTGTGCAGCCACTAAAACGATTGTAACGTATAATGTTTTCTAAATGTTATATATATGGTAAAAAGATAAACCATATCGAGCTTCTTGCCGGTTCTTCTTGATGACTGGGTTGTTTTTCGAACCGGTGGTAGTTTTGACGTTCATTAGTGTCTTCTTAAGGCCTAAATTGAATAAAGAGTTTTTGATTTAATTTGATCGGCAACCTTTTTGTGTGACGAAAAGTTGTGGGAGTAAACACTGTGTCGGGTAGAGTGTTTGAAAACACCGGTTTTCGGTCGATGACAGAAGTTAAGCAACGTCGGTCGCCGTCAATACTTAGATGGGTGACCGCCTGGGAACACCGTGTGACGTCAACTTTTTATTGTACTTTTTCAATTAAAATACAAAAGTTTCACTTCTATCGTGGGTTTTTATGACACACCTTGTTTTTTTTATTCTTGGAATGTTGTGTGTCTGGAAACTGTTAGGGTTACATTGAGCTAGTAATTTTAGATATTTTTATTTTTTGGTATAAAAGCAGTAATGTGAGGTTTTGACAATATAGCTTCGTAGACACTCTGAAATTTCATTTTAGATATTGCTCTCCATGCATACAATATTTTATTTAGCCATTAGCAACAATTAATAAGTCTGTCAAATGTTACATCCTTACCAATATCTATACTAATATATAAAGCTGAAGAGTTTGTTTGTTTGAACGCTATGATCTCAGGAACTGCCAGTCCGATTTGAGAAAATCTTTCGGTTTTAGGTACCTCATTTATCGAGGAAGGCTTTAGGCTATATATCATCACGCAAAGATCAATAGGAGCGGAGCACCAATGAAGAATGTTTCAAAATCGGGCACTTTTTTCCTTTTGAGAGATATCGTTAGCGTTAGTATTATATACGTTGCCATGGTAACGTGGTAAGTTTCTATCGCAAACATTTTCAAAGTTTATTTTGTTTTCCTATTCAAATTTTGTTATCTATTAGGTATTATAAAAATAAAGTTTGTGTATGTACAATTAAAATAACAACTTTTTGATGAATGGATGGTTATAAATTACCAAAAAATTTTTTTTTATATTTTGTCTATATTTTTATATTATTATATTTTGTCTGTTTGTTTGTTTGTTCCGGGTAATCTCCAAAACGGCTGGACCTATTTTAACGGGAATTTTACTGGCAGATAGCCGAAATTATAGCGGTTGACATATTGTGCTTTATTTGTCCGCGACTTCGTCCGCATTGCTATTTCCAAAATGGTTAGACCGATTTTCACGGGGTGTTCACTGGTAGATGCAGACCTTATAAAAAGTAATTTAGGTTTTTCATTCACCTTCGGCCGCAGTGGAATATCCGTAATGCTTGAATTGATTTTCACGGGACTTTCACTGGCAGAAAACTCACCTTATAAGAAGTAACTTAGACTATTTTATTTTGTTACTCAAGACTTTGTCCGCAATATCCTACTATCTCCTAATCGGTTGGACCGACTTTCACGGGACTTTTACGGGCAGATAACCAGCGGGCTCGGAAGACGTTGTCCTGCCCCGACAATAAAAAGAAAACTTTGAAAAATTATTCTTAAACCTTCCCCATGAATCATTCTATCTACTGGTGAAAACGGCATGAAAATCCGATCTGTAGTTTTTGACTTTATCGCGAATAGATAAACAGACAGACCAGATGACTTTTTTTTTGTTCGGTTGTATGTATTTTTTTTAATGTATGTTAATATATTTTCGTCAATTGTGAACCGATTTTAATGATTCTTTTTTTATTTGAATTGGTACACTATGAATTGATGAACTACATACTACTGTGCATTCGTCCGTATGAAATTTATCAAAAATATGTTACAACCGCGTGAGACGTGTGTTTTACTGGACTCCAAAAATAAATATACAAAATTAAAAGTCATATATTTGTATGTAATATAAATTATATCATGTTTTTGGGCAATTTGGCGGCCATATTGTTTTATTTACCGCGTTTGCGTCTACATAACTTAATGATTATAGCGACGTATAAGAATAACTTAAGTATATCGACAATATGGGCATATTATATCTATATAATAAAAGATTTAAGACATATTGTTCGATAATATATAGCTTAAAATTTTCATTACTTTCTTATATAGTGTTAGTGATCACTGAGTGTAGTATATAGTAGGTTGAAATTCCAGGTATGTTGCTGATGATAAATCCCATCCCATTCGAGATACTATTAGTATTCATATATCTAATGTATACGGTACGTGTTACAGTAGATGGCGTGCGTGTCGTAGTTACAAATGTTTTTGATAAAGCATTTCTGTAATGTACACACCCACTACCACAACTTTACATTTCTCTAATACGTTTTAAAAAAGCGCGTGCGGAGCCGCGGGTAGCTGCTAGTTATAGTATAAAAATGAAGATCAGTTTATTTGTTTGTGACACTTTCACGACTTGAATAGTTATATTCAACCGAACATCATGAGATTTTTCATACACGTTGTCATTGGTATAAAAGGGACATGGTACTTTTCATCAAGAAAAAATGTACCGTTCCCGAAGGATAGCACAAATTTACATTAATGTGAGTGAAGCCGCGAGCAAAAGCTAGTTATCTATACAAATTAATAAAATTGTCAGTTGAATGTCTAAGTTCAATTTCCGTAACTACTGAACAATATTTGACTAAACCGTTAACAGATTTAGAATTTTTCATTCCGTTTCTCGACTAAAATTCATTACGTTTATCTATAATATCTAAGAAGTAAGAATAAACGATAAAGTTACTTCAACTTGAAATCATGTTTAAGTATTCATTTTAAAAAGTTATAGGAGACAGATCACAGTCGAAATATGTTTATAATTAATCCAGATGAAATATGTAGAAAAACAAAAGTTTTTAAGACAGCAAAGTCGCGCTCTTATGTTGGTTTTTTAAATAAACAAAGTAATGGATATTATACATGGAATTTTATTTAGAAAGAAAATCATTTTTTACTCAGTTCCTTTAGATATAGCTACTACAATTATTTTAGACCCCGATGCAACTGTCTTTTATGAATGTTGACATGGTTGGTATGAGAGCGCACTCGTTTCACAGATAAGTTTGTTCGATTGCATAACGTTCAAATTGATTTAGGCAATAGTTATTTGTGGTAGTAAATCGACAAGCACTCATCCGTTGACTCTGGCGTCACTCTATTGCTTTAATAATAATATAGGTATGTACAAATCGATATTTTTTTATAATAGCAAATCTATTCTTATAACGCGATAACTTAATTTAATTTATTTTTTCATTGCAAATAGTACAATGATAAGATTTAATGGTAAAAAGTGTATACAGACTGTTCATAATTTATACAATTGAATAAAAGCTAAGAGTCTGTTATTGTTTGGAATTTTCTGAAACGGCAGAAACGATTTTAATGAGATTTTGACTAGTGGATGGACTAATCTAAAATCAGTAATTATAGAATACCATACATCTGTATAAATCACGTAACTCCCTTAGAGAAAATGATATTTTAACGCGAACCAAGTTGCGAGCAACAACTAGTGCTTTTAAATAAGGTAACATGTAATCGCTTCAAATAAAACTTGTATAGCAAATGCTTGATCCTGAGAGTTGGACCTGGAAATATATTGCGAAGTTGCAGTGTTGTTTTTTAGACGAAATACCGATTTTATAAAGTGGAACGATTGCATAGTATACTGAGAATTAAAAAGTCGGCTGTAATAGTATATTGTAGTCAACTCCAAGATATTTAAATAGTGTATTTGTGTATCTAAGCATGGAGAAAATTGGATAAGGTATTATTAGATTTACAGTAGCTATATCAACCTGGTATTCAGACT
Source organism: Antheraea yamamai (assembly GCA_036509395.1). Taxonomy (NCBI): domain Eukaryota; kingdom Metazoa; phylum Arthropoda; class Insecta; order Lepidoptera; family Saturniidae; genus Antheraea; species Antheraea yamamai. Next base: position 1,439,899 of record AP028440.1, read on the forward strand.
TTTTTTTTCTAACTAACTACGCTATTGGCCTGACGGGCGTTCACAACTTCACCGGACTACTAAAGCGAGCGCTTAAGGTTCTTCGGTAACAAGCTCAAGGATGCCAAAGTGGCTGAACCTCGACTTGAGCTGTGGCCTTGGATGCAACACCGTGAATCTAAGCTAAACTAAGCTAGCTATTTATACATATAAAAATGGTGATCCATTCATGTGAGCCTCACGTATTCCAGCGTGTGTTTCTTAATTGACAATTAGGCTGATCTAAACTAACCGAGTGAATTGGTAATGTTTCCAATCCATTTTATTTGCTACTAGCTGTGTGACTTCATTCGCGTGGAACGTAATGCAAAAAACTGTTTTTCGTTTACTGTTCGTTTTTGGGAGAGCTTGAATTGTATTTACTTACCTTCTCTTTTCTCGTACGTAATTCTAATCGACATTCAAACTACTCAAATTACTTTTGATAGAGTGGACCGATTTTAATGAAACAAATACTAAATGTTACTCGAGGATATGCTATATGATTTTGCAGGTTTTATCGTGAACGCAGTACTTTAGCAGTCATGCGTGTCGAAACAAACAGACAGACACACATACATTTCTAAAAATGTTTGAAATTTATTTTATTATCTTCTTCCTAGACGCCTGCAACATTTTTTTTCACAAAAATCTAAAAAGTGAAGACACGTTAGATTTACATACCTATTATATGTATAAAATATACATACGTGTACTATGAGTTGAGTATCCACATTTCTGTACTGATTTTTGGCAGAGAGGGATCTTTATTCGACTCTGGCTCTCAAGTACAACTGCTGGAATACACCAACAGGTGCTTGGTGACAGATTTTCAACCTGAGGGTGGTAGCTAGCCAGGCGGATTTAAAAAAAACCCTACCACTATGCTATTGTTTCATTACGGTGCTATCCGTCACCGGAAGCTTCGACTCCGCCGACTCAATTGCATAGATTCGAACTTACGTCCATCAACGCTGTGTTCGAACACGCTATCAACACATCATCGCTTGTATTCGGTAATCAAGCTGGGCTATACGGCTTGGAATCCTAATGGATCGCCACCATTAATCAGTGTATATTCAAGGCTTGCAGGACGGCATGCCCGGCGATGCATTGCCGATTTTTCGTTAGTCGCTATTATTCTTTGATTTTTAATGTAATTTTTAGATACAGTGTCGCGTCCTGTTGAGGTTTCTTTGAGTGCCTAGGAATGTCAATTGATACGTAGACATTGTCTTCGTGCGTGCTACACTAGTTTTCTAACTGATATTATAAATTTGAATGTTTCTTAGTTTGTTATACTTTCACGCCTGAAGTACTCAACCGATCATCATAAAATTCTGCACTTCAGCTAGAAAAATGTATTGTTCCCGAGTTAATCTACCTCAATGCGAACAAAACCGCTGAAAGACAGATCAAATCTATCTTAATGCTATCAAAACCGCAGATAGATCAAATCTATCTCATTGGTAACAAAACCGCCGAAAGATAGATCAAATCTACCTTAATGCGAATAAAACCACCGAAAGATAGATCAAATCTACCTTAATGCGAATAAAACCACCGAAAGATAGATCAAATCTACCTTAATGCGAATAAAACCGCCGAAAGATAGATCAAATTTACCTTAATGCGAACAAAACCACGGGTAAAATGTTGTTAGATTATACGTGGGCACACTTTTGTTCTTGAATTCTCTCGTTGTCACAACACACGTAACAGCTCAAATTACAAAACAAACGTAACTCCCGATTGACTAATAAAATAATCCAAACAATTTCCAATAAAATAATAAATAATGTCGTGTATAATATTGCGGGGTAACAAGGTCGCCGATTCGCTTCCGCGGTTGGGCAAATAGTGCGTAACGCTAATCGTTGCCGGCGATCGACCGCGGACGGTTTGCGGTCACAATTTTAACACAATATGAACAGCTGAACAGCTGATTCACTTGGCATCTAAAACAGACAAAGTGGCATATTGTAAATACCAAATAGGGTCTAATTACACGTGGTTCTTTATAAAATGGTGGTGTGTCTTCGCAATTTTTCTGCCTCTAAACGGGTTAAAGAGTCAAAATTCCCTGGCGGCCGATTGAGGATTGTATTGACCGAACTGTATCAGGCATTTGCATTATAACTTTAAGTTCAACCGATAATCATTTGAAAATAGTGTTTGATTGCTTTATTTATAGCGTAGGATATAGCTATTATGTCTAACTAAATAACACCAAGTGAGTAGTAGGCAGTGTATATTGAAAATACTGCGAGTATGAGAAATACTGTATAATATATTCTATTTCATTCCCTTGTACGTTAAATCCCATATATGTTTTTAATGTCGCTCTTTCGTTTCTACGGGTTTCAAGTCACAGCCGAGTTAAAGAAGTTATCAATAAAAATACATGTATATTGTAGGTTTTAGGGATTAACTTGGTGCTTGAAAGTTATTACCGCTAGTAGTGCAATGTTAGGTAAATGTTATTTAGAGTTGCTTGCATAAACAACTAAAACCAGATATTTAGCTAGAGGCCGCTTGGGTACACTTTTACAATAAAGTATTTTGAATAAGTGTCTAATATAGATTAAAATTTTAGACACTGTTTTGGTACAATTCGTGTTAAACGTGTGTTTATTTTTGCTTTTATAAGATCGATAAAGTTTTGTAAATTACTATAATTGTCCGAAAAATACGGCATATTGAGTCTTGGCACATTTATATTGTTATTAAAATTATCATTGGAACCGACTATGCGAGCTGATTGCTACTCGCTTGTGTCTTTATCTAACACAAACGTCGATTACTTAATCTGTCGTATAACTGAAAAATAATCGTTTATTGTACCTTTTTGTTTTTTTTTTTCACAGTGGCTACACATGACGTTTATGTAACATGCATTAGTGACGTAATAGATTTTTTTAATTGTTATATTTGGCTAGAAAAGGCGTTTCTTTTTAAGATATGCGGTGTTAGATAATTATACAGTTACCAGATCGACGTGGGGTATGTACAGGAGACTTAGAAAGCACCATAGGTTCACAGTTTAAATTTGTATCGAATTTTTGTAACACAATATGCGCGCCCGGGACTTGTTGTTGAAAGAAAAGAGGAAGGAAATGGTATTCAGAAGGATATCATAATTGGCGGATGCAATCATTCTATCAAGCAAATCAGATAAGTACAATCCGTATACCGTAATTTGACACCAGGTCAAGACAAGAAGACAAGCACCCATTAGCGACTTTGTCCTGATCAAATTTCAATGTCAAGCTTATTGAGAAAAGAAAACTATTGGTTATCGTTAGTAAGGGCCGAGTTATAGCGTATAGCATATAATTGGTTATATTGGTAGCGTATAAGCTTCTAACCAGTTATCTGTTTAACATTAGACACGGTTTATATAAATGCTAGATTTACGATACATATGTATGTAAACCATTGTTTTCCTAAAACGCAATCTAACGCATCGAATTTGGAGTAATTATTAATTAGTTTTACATTGCTATTTACGTATTCACGGTCAGTTGATAGTAGCCGCTGTTCTTATACTGTTATTACTATAACTAGTTGATATTTTAGGAGTTACTGAAAGTATGTAGATATTTTTGAATTGATTTACAATTAGGGACGTATTTACTCTAGAGCCATGGTTGACTTTGGTCCGGAGTGCGTAATGCTGAGGAAGGCCACTAATCTCTCTTTTGGGAGGCACAGAAAGCATAAAATATGGTCTCACGTGTAGGTGTCCTTTATTTTATTTTCTCTAATCAAATTATTTTTTAATGTCGCACAAGATAACTTAGCTAATACAATCTACAATTTAATAATAGAAAAAAACAAAACTAGCAGCACACGCAGACATTGTCTTGTCTTGATGATTAAAAAAATCCTAATATTCAGCGCCATGTACCAGATCCAATTGTGAATCTAAACCATTCTTTAATTCACCTGAACACACACAGAAAGTTTGATCAAAATCTGTCTAGCCATTTAGGAGAAGTTCAGTCACATACATACGGATAGAATAATTATATATAGGTATAAATATATATATTTTATGTGGTTTATACAGCGACAAAGCTTCTAGTGAAATATTTTAAAATACTCCACTGTAGTGTTTGGTTTCTCGTAGCATTAGGAATAATTTAAATTCAATTGATATAATCATTACCATTTATATACTCAGACCAAAAGATAAGTTTGAAGATAAACATACTACTGTGGAAAAGTGAAAGTCGTTTATTGGCAGAGTTAATATTTAGAGAAAGTCGACGTGTGCACCGAGCATCGCGTTATGTTGTGTTATTGTATGTATTTATGTAATCATACTTATAGTATCACTAGCCATCCGCCCCGGCTTCACACGAGTGCGATGTACTAATTGTAGCGCAATGTATGCGACCGAACGAAAGCAAGCACTGACCAAACGAAACGCAACAATGCAAGCTCTGTTACTTCACGTCAGTTTTCCGCGAGAGGGTGGTACTACCCCGGGCGAGCCGACCCATTCATTCTGAAACCAGTAATAACTTCAGCGTGTCTCTACCAGCTACAAAATAAATAATCACTAATTATTTTTATTAATTAATATTTATTATACTTAATGAACAACGAGTTAAAATAAGTTAATCTCTATTGAAATTAATGAAGTACTTAGAGACGGCTGGTTGCGTAAAAAAATTGTATAAGTACAAGAAAGTCGGCTTTCACGGAATGTCGGAGTCGGCTCGTAAGTTTTCTCTCAATTTGTTACTATACGTAGCACACGAACTCGTTTCTCATTATACTTAAAGCTTGTGTGAATCGAACTTGAAATAAAGTTAAGTGTACAGTAGATATGCATGTTCCATAATTGCACAATTTTACTACTAGGCTGATAAATGTGACAAACTTAGGCTGTGACTGGATGTATCCCGACTGAATATAGAAGAGTATAGTACGAGACACACCTAAGGCAAAGGCTACGTAGGTTTAGGGCTCGTGAAGCGTGATGAAGATCTTATCTGAGGAAATTACCCAATAAAAGGAAGTGTGTTGAAGTAGAGGTCAACCAAACTTTTCCGGAGCGTTTAAAAGATATAGGTATTGTCCTTTCGGTTGTAACAATTTAAAGATCGCACATAAAATATGTGAATTTTAGTTGAATTTTCACATGAAATTAGTTCGTAAGAATATACTGATTTTGAATTCTGGTTCTGTTTATCTTTTTGTTTTGAATTTCGTACTAGGAGGATTATGTATTTCGAGTGAATTTATAATTAACTGTAAATAATTCCAATATATCTGGTGTTTTAGTTCAAAATTACAAAATAAATATTACAAGATTACAAGAAGCGATGATAGTTCAGTGGTTAACGTCATCGGATACCGTGTCGATGAAACTATAAGATGGTAGTAGGGCTTTATTTATACTCGTCTGGTTAGCTACCACCCTCAAGTTGCAAATCAGTCGCCAAGTACCGAAGTAAGTTGGTGTGTTCCGACAGTTGTACTTGAGAGCCAGTGCTTCTCGGTTTAGCGTGTTTATCATCTTAGACCATTTTGCCATTTAACGTCAGATGAGATTGGTCAAATGCAAAAGCTATAAAATATGTAAAAAAAGTTTGTATGAATTTACGGTGAATCTTGGAAAGTTACATTTCCAAAGAAAACTCGCTTTCCACTCTTAAACAGTTGTTAAACAATAAACATATATCACTCGGTATAATTTATTGAGAAAGTTGGCGACTGGTTTCGTTTGGATGGCTTTCATAGCCCTCTGACTAAACACCAGCCATTAGGTTCCTCGACCGTGTGAATGCAACTGAGCATCGTATCAGACGGCGAAAGCAAAATGAAACGCATATCAGATCTGGATTTAGAGATCTTTTATGGTTATCTATATCTTAGCGCGATGATATATAGTCTATAGCCTTCCTCAATAAATGAGCTATCTAACTAACACTGAAAGATTTTCAAATCGGACAAGTAGTTCCTGAGAGTAGCGCGTTCAAGCAAACAAACTCTTCAACTTTATAATATCAGTATAGATAGGTCTTGGCGTTAAACCACAAGTTTGATGTTAAATAACGATGTGGTCTAATATTGTAAACGTGCTAAACTTAGAGCGCGACTGGCTCTTAAGTGCAGCTGCCCGAATACACCAACAGGTGCTTGGTGATAGATTTTAAATACAAGGTAGCTAGTCAGGCCGGTCTAGAGGATCAATGATTTTTTTTTTGAGGTTCGCAGAACACTATAACCATATCTGACAAGTTTGCCATCACAAACAATAGGCAATAATCACTTGCAATAATGGCAGGATCAGGCGAGTTGTGTTCCAAGATCGGCCGTTATTATGCTTAGGTACTTTAAGGTATAGCGGAGTTATTTCTGTGCTTCGATAAAAAAAAATGAAAGAAGAATACAAAACAGAATAGAACAAAATAAGAGCGCTGCATTCTTGTTAGAAGATTTTTGTTTACGAGCACAATAAAGTAACTGTGGTTGATGGCAAAGGCAGTGCAATTCAAAAACAATGGCGACCCTCGAGAGATCTTACAATCCATCGCTACAAGTCACTGTCATATCGGCCTGCATAAGTTTATGCAGTGGAATTAACATTACGTGAACCTGAAAAGCGTCAACCTAAAAGAAAGTTACTATGTTTGTGTACTAATCGAGTGAAACTTTCAACATTGCAACCCCCTTACTGGACATATACTTACCGATCTCGGAGCACGGCATTCGCAAATTGCCGCTATAGCATGTGTAACATTTTGACGACAAAAGATAAGAAACTGATTTATATATATAATACACATAGAAATACAAACAATTATCTAATTTATAAGACTTTAAAAAGACTATTCCTTTGTACTCTTTGAATATTAACTGGACCTAAAGACCTAATGTTTATCCACCTTTACACTCATACTTATTTACATATATCGGAGTACACGAGATGGGACGATTGGGAAAATCCGGACGTCACGTATATGAAGGTCGAGTCCATTTTACATTATGATTACATCATGAATTAATCTAAAATCTAGTGCACTTGCTCCGTTTTTATATCTCCCCCATGAAATAATTCAAAATGGCAGCTATTCAAGTGTAAAGTTTCTTTTATTGCAACAGGTCAATAGTATAATAGCGGTCAATAGTATAGTACGGTTGCCGTAAAATACTAAAGCTTTGAGATTGATAACTCAAACCAACATGTATAATTATTATTGGGGGGGTCACGAATATTTGACACGGCGAATGGATCTGCCCCTGCGTCACACAGACGTATAATTTCCCTACTATAATCAAGTGAGAGCATGCACCCGTCAATTCATGTACCCGTTGTCTGCTTTCACGTACTTATTTTTGCATCTTATTTCAATGTCGGCTTAAATCAGACGGCGGTTATAATAGCGATGCTTTAATGCGTTTATAATCGCTAATGTCGTTGAACTTCACATTCGTTTTGGTAGCCAACATTACGCTTCGTCTACTGGGTAGGTTAAGAGGTCTATCGCCAAGTAACTTATGTATTCCTAGTAAATTTGACTTCGAGTCAGTATTTAGAGGCTTGGCGTTTCTATATTTCTCGATTACAACTCCATTTCAAAATTGTATTGTTATGATAATTATGCATAACTTTAAATTACTGTATGCAGTTGTAGATTTAGTAGTGTAATCCTAGTAGTTGCTCAGTTGCCAATTGTCAACTGTTTGTATATTTTATCAACAGCATTACGTAAAAGATTTCTTTTTGTTGAGTGAAAAACTGAAATCATGAATTATATGCCAATTTACGTACACATATAAATCTTACTAAGATGCGGCAATTACGAGATAATTAATTTATTTTAAGCATAGTTATTGTCTTAATTAATTATTTATTTGTAGTTATAATTATGTATTTAATTAATTATTTACAGTTATTATTTTAAATAATTCAGTTATTATATTAATATTTATAACTTTGTTATATAGTGTCAATTTTGATTAGATAACTATATTTTTTTCTATTACTAATATTACCTATATTTATAAAAGCTTTATAAGATATACCAAATTATACAATAATACTTCTATTATTTAACTTTTAGTTCTATTTAATACGTATTTTGTTTTGTATTACATTCTGCACTCTGATTTGTATCTATATCAGGACTAACAATATACAACAAGATAAAAATATCTGGCATATTTTGGGAACTGATATAGTTTTGGTTTCCATAAATACCTACCTCTTCTAACTTATCGTTTATTTAAGCATCTACACTAATATTATAAAACTAAAGAGTTTGTTTACATGAACGCGTTAATCTCAGGAACTACTGGTCCGATTTGAAATATTCTTTCAGTGTTATATAGCTCAATTACCGAAGAAGACTATATATCATAGATCAAGACCCATAGGAGCGGAGAACCGATGAAGAATTTTTCAAAATCGGTGTTTTTTTCCTGCATGCTAACGTTCGCCCATAGTAATTATTCCACGTAGACTAAGTCGCCGGCAGAATCTAATATATAATAATTTATTATCTAACAAATAATGTTACACAATTACAAAATCGAGATATTAGTTAAGTGAAATGTTGTTTTTACAAAGCCAATAAACATATATGCTTAATTTAATAAGAGCATGGCGTAATTCAAGTAATAGTGAGTGGCCGAGTGTTTGTGCTCTTTACGCATAAGGTCGGCATATTCTCATACTGTTAAAGGATGTTATCTGCTACTAGCTTTAGTCCTCGGCTTTGTTTGTTTTAAATAATGTTTTAAGAAGGATTAATTTTAGTTAACATTTCTTGTCAATCAATTACCTACATAATATAAAACAAAGTCCTTTTCCACGTCTGTCTGTTCGTGATAAACTAAAAAAACTACTGAAAGGATTTTAATGCGGTTTTCACCAATCGATAAAGTAATTCATGAGGAAGGTTTAGGTATAGTAATTTGTCAAGGTAATTTTTTTTTATGATCAGGGTGGGACAACGCCCGCCGGGCCCGCTAGTTTAAATTGAATTAAAACAATAAAATTTCTTTGGAATATGATTGCTGTATTAAGGTAAAATATAGATAGGTTGCTATCTCTGAAAGCAGGCTTAAACTTATGTGAAGTATTATAAGGGAATTAGATGCAGTATCATGTTTGTGTTCCCGTCAAAAAATGATGACTTATCATTCAATACTCATGAACATAGGCGCATTAGTATTTGTTTACTTATCCTTACAAATATTATAAATGTGAAAGGAAATTTGTTTGTTTGTTACGCTTTCACACTTGAACTACTTCATTTCATCATGAAAAGCATACGTTGTGAGGGATACATAAAAGGACATAGGGTAACTTTCTTCCAGTGTACTTTTTTCCGAGAGATAGATCAAATCGATGTTAACACAAGTGAATAACTCCGGCAAAAAGTGCTGTGTTCATTTGACGCCACCTACCTACCGACATGTACTTCGACTCACTGAATCCGAATCTGGAGTCAGTTTGGTACACCCTCATAATCATGAGCAAATTGCAAAAAACCGTAAAAAATAGCGAAAATTGGGTGTTTTGCTTATGAAAAAAAATTTATGGATCTAACTCAAGCAAGATTTTCATGTACTTAGATTCGCTGAATCCGAATCTGAAGTTTTTTGGACCATATCGGTTCTAAATATAAGTAAATCGCAATAAATCCAATTGCGATTATGTTAATGAAAAATTTTTTTTTACTTTTTTAAAAATTTTGATATTTTCAGATATCAAACTTGTATTTCATGCATCAGATATACAAGAGAGGTATTTAATAGTGCTTAATAAAAAAGTATATTTTTATAACTGCACCTTTTTGTACAATTTTATCGGTTTTTAACGATTTATTTTTAAATTAGGTCCAAGTAAACTTCAGATTAGGATTCTACAAAAAAGTTCATGAAAATAATGCAATTTTTTGCACGTCGAATCAAACCGACTATGTTGAATGGCTTTATGTTGTGGAAGAGGTAGAAAGTACGGTTGTCAGAAAGGCAAAATATATATTTAGTTATTCTAAACAAAACCATTATTATATTTTACAAACCAAAGAGAACACAGTGTGTGCGATACTGCTTTGGGGCAGAAATAGGTGCGAAAGTTATGTTTTCGCTGTGGAACCTTATATAGGTTCTGTCATCAAAATAATTGCAGATTAGTATATAGACAAACAGGCAGACGTTTCATTGTATACCTAGATACACAGATATCGATGTCACAAGATGTTACCCTTGACTGAGCTGAGTAAGAGGAACTTTCAAATCCGATGATCTGCCTACGAGAATGCATTTAGGAAACGATTATATTGTAGTAGGTATATTAGGGTGAGCCAAAAAAACTAACCTATCGAAGTTATAGGTTAAAATGAATCTATTTACCGAAAGAAAAATGTCTGCGCAGGCAGAATTTTTAGCTCAATTTTAAAAGGTGTCGGTGAGCAGTCAAAGTTTCCCATTTAAATAACACGTAAAAAAATCTTTTTTCATTTAAAGTATCATAAGTTTTAAACCGTATGAGCTAAACTTTTTTACATCGCAGATTCTTGTAGAGTATAAAATTTCCTAAAAAACTATGTCGATTAGGATTTTTTGAATCCAAAAATTCGTGTATGTAGAGGTCTTGAAAAAATGAAAAATTCAAAATATGCAGTTTTTGTGTTTTTTAACCGACTTCAAAAAAAGGAGGAGGTTATCAATTCGACTGTATTTTTTTTTTTTTTTTTTTTATGTTTGTTACCTCATAACTTTGGACTGGGTGAACCGATTTTGATTATTCTTTTTTTATTTGAAAGCTGGTACTTCCCGTGTGGTCCCATTTCAATTTGGTCCAGTTCCGACAACGGCATCCAGTGCAAAACCGTATAAGTTTTAAATTTGCATTAATTATATAAACGATAAATAGACGAATAACTCAATATCACGCTAACCGATTTCGATGATTCATTTTTTATTGGAAAGGATGTACTTCAAGGGTAGTTTGATGAGAATTTGGTTAGGTTCTGTTCATGGGATCCGTGACAAAGTAAGAAAACTTTCATGAAACGAGCCTATTCCTTTCTTAAGGGCCGGCAACGCATCTGTGTTTCCTCTCGTGTCGCAGGTGTCCATGGGCGGCCGTGATCACTTACCATCAGCTGACCCGTATGTTCGTTTGCCACCAATATTATAAAAAAAAAACTCTTCAATTCTTAGGAGCCTATTGTGCTTATGTTCGTTGCTGTGTTGCAACATAACGCAAGCATTGTAATTACATTACTTAAGGTGTACTATGTGTGAAGCGATGGTAGCCGAGTTGGTGGTAGAAACTATCGCGGATTATTGATAAGGTTGCGTTCGTACCAAACGTTACTTATTGTACAACCAATTGAAACCATATCGCATACCATACCGATAGATACCATACCGCAAAAATGCGCATATTTTAATATACTTAAGGCGGAACGGAGTTCGCGGGCACTGCTAGTAAAATATATTTATGTACACTAAAAATGGAAAAAAAAAGTAAATTTTCAAAAAAAAGTATTAACCGACTTCAATATCAATCAAAAACCCATAAGGCACTAAAAAGCGGAAAATAAATAGTTTATCAAATTAACCAAATTAAATAAAACATATGAATATGTGTGCTACCTAGAGATGTATTGGAAGTCGGTGCGAAGTAATCAGTAAAAGAATCTGCGATGTAAAAAATTTTAGCTCATACGGTTTAAAAGTTATGAAACTTTTAATGAAAAAAGATTTTTTTACGTGTTATTTAAATGGGAAACTTTGACTGCTCACCGACACCTTTTAAAATTGAGCTAAAAATTCTGCCTTCCGCAGACATTTTTCTTTCGATAAATAGATTCATTTTAACCTATAACTTCGATAGGTTAGTTTTTTTGGCTCACCCTAAGGTATATAATATGGTTAATATCTATTATTATCATCATACATTAGCCTGTAAGATACCCATTGTAAGGCTCTAGGCTTCCTCCCGAAGTGAGTTATGGGCATAATCACCACGCCAGTACGTACTGGCGATTACAAACTCTGAGAAATCTACTGTTTCATATTTTCCCACATCGGGTGGTACTATAAGAACGTGTCTCAGGTTCAATGTTTTCCTTCAACATCACACGATAGTGTTACCAGATGAAATTATTATATGTAAGCGCTTGAAACAAATCGTTGTTACATGCCGGAAATATTCCACCGGTCAAACCGTTCGACTACCAGGAATATATCTCCACAATTGGATAGTTCTAACAAGAGGGCCACCATCTTGTTAGAACATTGAAATTAGAACAAGACACTTGTAATTTTATTAATTATTCGACAATGACAGTAATAATCTGGACGATTTGTTGACAAAAATAAATTAAAAAACAAGTACGCCCCGTAGATCGGACCGCTTGGAATAATTATACCGTTTCTTTTGCAATGTTTGTTTACAGAGGCAGATATTACTTGTACTCCGAAAAGTGTAATTCTAGAAGACTGTGTAATCCCTTTTTTTTACCTGACTATCCACTTTCAGCTTTTCGCATTCTTGAGAAGGTAGTGAAGCCCCTTAACAACACCATATTCAATAACCAAGAATGGTCCTTCCAGCAAGACTCGGCGCCGGGTCATAAAGCTCGGTCTACGCAGTCTTGGTTGGAAACGAACGTTTCAGACTTCATCAGAGCTGAAGACTGGCCATCGTCTAGTCCTGATCTTAATCCGCTGGACTATGATTTATGGTCAGTTTTAGAGAGTACGGCTTGCTCTAAACGCCATGATAATTTGGAGTCCCTAAGACAATCCGTACGATTGGCAGTGAAGAATTTTCCCATGGAAAGAGTGCGTGCTTCTATTGATAACTGGCCTCAACGTTTAAAGTATTGTATTGCAGCCAATGGAGACCACTTCGAATTAGCTTTTTATATTTTAAATTGTTTTATATTTATGTAAAAGTAATAAATTATATTTGCAATAGAAATTTTTTTTTTCTTTGTTTAAAACTAGGTATATTTTGAATATATGATATGTATGTTAAAAATATTAACCTGATCAGGTTTCTTGCTGGCTCTTCTCGATGACTGGATTATCGAACCGGTGGTAGTTTAGACACTCATAAACGCCTTCTTAGAGCCTAAAGTGAATAAAGTATTTTTAATTTTGTGAGAATTATAACCGACGCAACGGCTACTTAATGAATACTCGAAAGTGTAAAAAACCGTGCCTCGGAAGGATTTATTAATAAAAAAAATATTATTACGACACATATATAGTGATTTACATAATTATTTACAGAAGTCATAATGAGCAAACGACGTAACTCATAACGTGAGATCGTATATAATTAGGAAAATAGATAGACGCTTTCACTATGACGAGCATAAATCAATGGGCCGGGGTACACTGAGTGCTATTTATAACGTTGGATCTGGAATAGAAAACAAATAATTGTTTTACATTACATTACATTGATTTCTATAACTTCTTATTTTTTGACCCTATTTCGATATCTTCTAAGGGATTATATAAAATAAATCTATATCATTGTTATTTTTAACCGACTTCCAAAAAGGAGCAGGTTAATACGTTCGGCTTTATGTTTTTTTTAAATGTTAATCCATATCTTCGTCAATAGTGAACCGACTTTAATGATTCTTTTTTTGTTTTAATTGGCTATACTCAGAGATAGGTGATCCCATATAAATTTGAAGAAAATATTCATCCCTAAAGGTGGTGAAAAACCTTTTTTTATTTTCACCCACTTCTCATCTAAAATTTTGGCCTATTTTAAAGAGATTTCAATAATTGTATTTGAATTACTGATACTTGGGGATGGTGTTCTTCAATTTTTTTTTTAAATATGCCAACCTTAATGGCTTAAATAAAGGGATGAAAGCAGCTTATATTAATAAGCGATCTACCTACAAGCTAATCTTATTAAAATTTTGGTGTAAACTATAATTGCAAAAAAAAAAATGGCCCAAACGGATACAAGAGAAGAGAACTACATCTTATTAAAATTTTGGTGTAAACTATAATTGCAAAAAAAATATATATGGTCTCTCAATACGGATTTGATCATAGAAATGGAGATAATGGAATGGAACTGCTCAGCGGCTTCCCCCCCCCCCCCCCCCCCCCCCCCCCCCCCCCCCCCCCCCCACCCCCCCCCCCCCCCCCCCCCCCCCCCCCCCCCCCCCCCCCCCCCCCCCCCCCCCCCCCCCCCCCCCCCCCCCCCCACAGCAGTTATCCTGTGTTAAGTACATACGACTCGTATTATCGAGGACTTACATCTGCGGTTGTGACTGTTGAGGCGTTTGCCGTGAGGAGGAGGACAACGAAAAAGATGAGGTTCTGAAATTGGCTGATATTCAGCCTAATTGGACCACTAATAGGTGTGAATGTGAATATTAGTTTCTTTCTATAATGTCTATTCATGTTCAGTTATGAGCTTCTGAAGAATAGAAAATTACTTCTATATCAAATTAAATCAGAGTCAATACTAGAAAGAGATAAAAGTATGGCGCTGAGCCATTTATATTTTTCGTTATTGCTTTAGTTATTGTTCTGACCTCTCGGTGATACACTTACAGGTCTTGTAATGATACAAGATAAAGTTACATCTATATAGATGACCGCTTGTATTATAGATATATAGAATTCAGACCCTCACCTTTTCTTCGTTGTGCGGTTCACGTGAAATACCTCTGTTATCAAAAAAGTCGCAGCCACAATTATAGTAGGAATGGCAGCGTTGCGGAAGGAATAATAGATGAAGATTTTAAAACAACTGAACGTTACTTATTTTATACAAAAAAACCATATATATTTATGTACACTAATATTAGAAAAAAAAAACAAAAAAAAATCCGACTTTTATATGAAAACCCAAGAAGACACTAAAAGGCCGAAAATAACTAAATTATTAAACTAATTAAGTAAAAAAATAGTGATATTTGCTCTACCTAATAATATATTTGAAGTGCCAACAAAAAATTTCAAACTTGTTGCAGCTAAAAAAATATGCATGCTATAGTAATATACATTTTTTTTTTTTTTTTTTTTGGGGTGCGTGAGGTTGGCGTGTCTGTGCTGGCGGGTAGGCCCCTCACCACCCACAACCACCGCCGCCCCCCCTCCCCCTCCTCCCCCCCCCCCCCCGTCCCCCCCGTCCCGGCCCCCCCGCGGGCGGCCCCCCCCCCCCCCCCCCCCCCTGGTTCCCCGCCTGCTCCCCCCACCCCACACCCCCCCACCTCCCACCATGGCGGGTGTTGCCCCTGGTGTTCGGTGGTCGCGGTCCCGGCCGGCCCCGACCCCCCACCCCCCCCCCAAACCCCCCACCACCCCCCCACCCCCCCCCCCCCCCCCCAACCCCCCACCCCCCCCCCACCCCCCCACCCCCCCCCAACCCCCCCCCCCCCCCCCCCCCCCCCCCCCCCCCCCCACACACCCTCCCCCCCCCCAGACCCCCCCCCCCCCCCCAGACACCCTACCGCCTCGCGGGACGCGAGAGTGAACCTAAAGAGTATACCTACCTTTGTACATAAATGATATGAATTTAGGTTGTCATTGACGTTAAATATATTATTAGATAGAGCAAATATCAATATTTTTATCACGCTTTTATTAGCTTCACCTGTATGTATGTATGTTTGTAACCGACCCCTTTGAGCTCGATTTTGTCCTACTTTGAACGATCAGATTTAATTCAACTTTGCACACCTGTCAAAGGTCGATGACAATGCAATAATCCGAAAATAAAAGTAAAAAAATTTAACTAATGCGATGCGTCACTGTTAATATCAGCACCTCCAGATATCAGTATTTTTTTCATTTTTTTGTAAATTTTTACAAAAAAATATACAAATACTTATATCTAGATTTACACTATTCTTAACATCCAAGGCGTCACTGTTTATTTAATTTTATTTTCTGTTTTTTTGTTGGATTTTTTATGAAAGCGTGTTTTTTTAGTTTTTTTAAACTATTATTTATTTATTTAATTTGGTTAATTTATTTATTGTCGGCTTTATAGTGCCTTCTTGGGTTTTCATATCGAAGTTGGTTAATTTTTTTATTTGGAAAAAAAAAATATTAATATTATTTACGCGATATATTCGCGTAGGTGAAACTAAGCCGTCAATAAAAAAAAATATTTTCTTTTTCTTTCTATATACATTTTTCATGAAGTTTTCACAAGTGAGTTGAAATCAGTTTCGGCCAATATTTAATAAGCTTTATCTATCTTCTATTAATAAGTAAAAAAACCGCACGTAGTAAATAAATAAATCCTTTGTCATATACCGCATCTATTAGTACTATCAATTAGTATTCTGACCTCACAGCACCACGGTCCTAATATCTACTTAGTCAAATGTTTGCGTAATTTATGACGGCCACGCTCCGTTACCAGACACTTACGATCGGTGACTTGCACAGGTGTCATTACTTCATAATTATTAGCATTAATATCAAAGCCATTCCTTATATGAAATTAGAGAAAGCGTTACAAAGTCATCCAGCCGGTATATGTTGGATTGTGAACAGACAACCATCTTTATATTTTTTATGTATATAATAAATACGTGAAATACAGTTGGTTACGTAAAGTTAACACTAGATTACTGTTTGTGTCTTTCGTCATGTAATAAGCATATTTAATTGTAGATTTACTAACATTAGCACTCTGCTATCGGGATGTGATTATTTCGGGAGATCAAATTCATAAATGACAAGGAGTTTATGAACGTAGAACTCTACCACCGGTTCGGAAAGCAACCCAGTCATCGAGAAGAACCAACAAGAAATTCGATCAGGTTTACGTTTTTAACATACAAATAAAAAAAAACTTTAAAGTTACAGTTTAACAATCGTTTTTAACGGATGCACAGATAGGGATATTAATTCTAGAGATCACCATTCCTCATATATTGATCCAGCCGCTTTTTGGCATCAAAACCGGCTTGACACATTGCTTGAACTTACTATCCGGAAAATGCTTTGGCACTTTGCTGTAAAACCTGACTTTGTTACCAAAAAAACTGTTACCTACCGGTTTTATAGAATCTGAAACGTTGGATTATGAATTTGTTACTGTTTCTTGTATTTCAATTAAATAATATCGGTGCTTTACTAAATCCAATTTTTCTACGTTTTTGTGGCCATATATTAAACTACCAATAATTGTTTTTTTTTTTATATCACAGGAGGCAAACAAACAAGTGGGCCACCTGATGTTAAGTGATCACCACCGTCCATAGACACTTGCAACACCAGAAAAGTCACAAGTGCGTTGCCACCCTGTGTTTGGGGGAGGGGGAGTGGGGAAGGGGTGAGGGAGAGGCGAGGTGGGTTATCCGGCGCTCTCCAGTACTCGATTACTTGTACTTGAGAGGTAGACCGACGGTGCCGAATTCCTGAAACTTACTTTTTAATGATACGTGTGGACTTTTTTGTAAATTGCTTGAACTGCCCGATTTTGGTAATGGAAATATGATGGTTATCTCAGCTGCTGTTCTCAACAGCAAAATACCACAAGTAAGGTATGGTAGTAAGCGAATTAGAGCAACTCAGCAATGGCGATGTCTGTTCTTAGGCAAGATACATGACTTCTAATAGATTTATCGTCAGACCCAGTGAAGTCACTTTGGTGTTACGAGAAAATAGAGCCACTCAATTTCGATCTATATTATATTTGAGGTTAGATGCTTCATTACATTTTACCTAAAAACATTTTTTTCGCATAGAATAACAATTCTGGAGTTCTATATCATGAAATAATAGTTGTTCCTGCTACTTCGTCCGCGTGGCATAGTTACATTTGGCTAACGCTAACACGCAGCGAAAGCTCTCAAAAGGAAAAAAATACCTATGTTGAAACATTCTTCATTGGTGCTCTTATTAGTCTTAGCGATAAATAAGCTAACACGGGTAGAATTTTTCAAATCGGACCAGTAGTTCCTGAGATTAGCGCGTTCAAACAAACAAACAAGCCCTCCAGCTTTACAATATTAGTATAGATGAGTCATAGTGCTTGTACTGTTGATCCTTGTAGAGATTCTACTTTCTGAATTTTATTAAGACATTAAAAAGTATGATACCTAGTAACAATTGCCTGCATGTAGCTGGTTAATTGTTAAAATACATTTATACACATGAGAACGGAAATCGAGTGCAACACGCTGTGTACGACCTCCGGAAACATTTTTTTGTTCAATATAATGACTACCATGTATGTAATAGACAAGCAATTTGAAACGAAAGTCTGACAACTTCAAATGACTCGCGATTCGCGGAAAGCGTGTACTTTGTAATGTCTATACTAAACTCGGATTATATTTTACTACAATTATATAGAGATAGATATACTTATATGTCAATGAATGTAAAATATAATGTATTTTTATTTATAATTAGCTTGGTTTTTTGTTATTTATTTATTATAAATTATAAAATATTGTTTACAATTCTTTTAATTTATCAATGACGATATAATATACATTTTTGGTAGACAATTTTTTATTACAATCAGTCAAATGGCTTTCGAGTTAAATCGTTCAGATTGAACAGACAAAAAATTTTGTAATTATATATTCATAATTAGTATCATTAATGTTTCTATCACAAAAGTTGGAAAATAAAGTCTCATAGTTAGTAGCGATTGAAATCTGACGGTATGTTGTAACACAAGAAAGTTTGGTTGGCTATCACTGTACTTACTTAGCAAAATTAACAGATGTTTTCACGTTTATACGTATACTAAGAATGTAAATCTAACGTATCTGTACATTTAAGATTTTTGTGAAAAACATTAACACAGGTGTCTTGGAATAAGTAATAAGATACATTTCAATCATTTTTAGTAATGTCTTTCTGTCTGTTTGTTTGAAGTAAGAATAAAACATCACAAAGAAAATCGTAAAGTGTATCCTTGAGTAACATTTAGTCTTGGTATCATTAAAATCGGTTGACTCTATCAAAAGTTATTGTAATTTTAATGACGACGCGATTTAAGTACGAGAGAAAAGTAGGTAAATAAATGGAATAGATACATTCAGATGATTTTATTAGGTACTGTGTTTTTTACATTAGGTTCCACGCGTAGTCAAAAATAAAAGCAACTATATGACAGAGTAAGGTCTAGCTAAAAATTCTAATAGAAGTTTTTTGTATACATGTGTGTCGAAGGAATTATTAGGATATTGCAATATCGAATAGCGCTTCTTGTGCTATTTGGAATTCGTTGCTTCAATTTAATAATAATAGGAAGTTTTTCCGATAATCATTTCCTAGAATGGGTACACGAGAACTGTTTTTTGTATCTTGTGATTATTTTAGTAGTTTTTAATAGCAGATTACGAGACTTATTATTCCGCGGATAATTATAACGGTAGTAGGCTTGGTCTTGCACATACGACTAGTTTTCCAATATGATTTTTTAAGTCTCACAGATACCTTAACACTTACTCTTTTTAACCGAATTCGAAAAAGGAGGAGGTTACTACGTTCGGTTGTACGTTTTTTTTTTGTATGTATGTTAATCTATATCTCCGTCAATTATGAACCGATTTTAATGATTCTTTTTTATTTGAATTGGTTATATTCAGAGGTGTTCCCATATAAATTTGAAGAAAATATTCAACTCGATGACGTGCTTTATGATTTTCGCATTGATGCGTGTTCATACAAACAGACAGACAGACATTTCTAAAAATGATTGAAATCTATTCTATTACTTATTCCATGACTCCTGCAACAATTTTTTTTCACAAAAATGTACTAACTACAGACACGTTAGATTTACATTCTTATTGTATGTATAGATATATGTATAGACTAGCTTTTGCTCGCGGTTTTCTCTCTTGTTAATGTAGATTTGATTGAATAGGTTAGTAGAGATAGCATTTAACCATTATCTCAACTGATAAATGACAATGTGGTCTAAGATAGTATACACGTTAAATCTAGAGAGTACTGACTCTCAAGTGCAACTGCCGGAATACACCAACGACGTGGTGTCCAAATACACTATCAACTAACCAAGAGGGAATAGTACTTTCTTTTTGGATAAAAGGTACCCTATGTAAATCTCTATATCTCTGACAATGTGTATACATTATTAATTATTTCATTAGGATTGGTTAAGTATTTAAGGCGTGAAATTCACTCTCTCATTTGTAATATTCTTTCTAACTTATTCTGAATAGCAATAGAGAAGAGAGTAAGTGTCGGATTTCTGTTATGCATACGGTGTTCACAATATAATGCATCAGGCTCAAGTGACTATCTATTGTCATTTTTTCCATTATTACCTATTTACTATAACTGTGTTATATACTGCTTATAAATTATTACAATAAACATCGATATATTTTTCAAGTGACAAAAAATTTAAACACCTTTTTAGCTGATTTTCGAACGATTTTTGTGATATGTCTGTATATTCAGTCTTTAATATTGTAATCTACAAAGTACGACATATTTTCCGTTTAGACGCAATCAATTCTACGGACCCACCTCCCCTCCCCCTTCCCCAAACACAGGCTGGCAACGCACTTTCGTTTCCCCTGGTGTTGCAAGTGTCTATGGACGGTGGTGATCACTTAACATCAGGTGACCCACCTGTTCGTTTGCCTCCTATGATATAAAAAAATATATATAGTTTTATTCACAATTTCAAGTTTGTAACTGTACATAGTGGTTTAATATCTTTGGTAATTGTAAATTACGATATTATTTGAATTCCTATATGCATCTCAAGGTCTTTTATGAAAAACGGTACGTTTATAAAAAAGTTTGTAGGAATTTTTTTTTGGTCTATTTGCTTATAACAATTCAACAATATATAGCGTAAAGATATACTTTGTCTTAGCTTCAAACAATACATAAATGAAACCTAATTTCATCTAGATATAGACCAAGAAAAACAATGAGTAGGTAACTTTACAATAGTGAGAAATAGAAATCATATTCTATGTTGCCTTTGTTTAGAATGGTATAACTTTGTATTGTTATTAGTTCTTTGTACACAACTAGTTTAACGTTGCGGCTCTGTCTGGACTGATTATTAATTTTATATCGATATATTATCGTATTGATTTTTGATGGAGTGATGGAGTGAAGAGTTTACCTTATTTTACAACTGTGAGACATTGATGGGAATCTGAATATATGCTATTGTTAGTGAGACACTACAAAGCGAGTCACTGTGAGATAAGATTAAGAATTAAAGAAGCTTTTCAATATAGTTAGTTAAAAAGTCATTTTTATCGAAAAATTCTCATACCGGATTATAAGTTTGTTATACTATTCTAGCGAAAATAAAATCAAATTTACCACGATTTAAATAGTTTCGTAAAGTGAATTATTGTTACCACCCGTAACAATATAAATGTTTTGTATTAAAAAATAATGTAGTAGGCCCTAGAGCTATCATTTGTGTAACACGTGAACACAGATTATATTCATATTTAGTCCAGATGCTCAGAGAGAGGCGCCATTTCCAGACGTCACCCTATAATAATAGCCTTTAGCCTATTTTATTAGGCTTTTCGTCTGTATAATAAATACACTTTACAAGTGTATATATGCTCTTTTTAACTCCTAACGGACTGTAAATAGTTCGTGTATACTGTTATTGTGATCATATTTAAAGAATAAATAATTACATCATCACAAAGCGGTATTTTTAGTTAACCATATTTATTAATACCTGCTTTAAAACTATAATATTTAAAAGGTATACAAAAGTATATAATAAATCTAGAAAATTTATGTACCTTAGGTACCATGTTATGTTTATAATAAGTCACTATTAACTTTCAAACGACCGCTTTCATATCGTATTGTTCTTTTGACAATAGAATGACGTGTGTATAGGGAAATTATTATCTGTACTAAAAAAACAAAATGGCGGCGAGCAATAACCTTAATTTGTAGTATTAAATACGTAGTTCCTTAGTGTATTATTAAGTTTAAATGCGTTAAAATGACAAACGAGATTGGGAGAGATATTCAAATTGACTGTGATAGTTAACTAAAAACCTAGTATTTTTGACAAAAATCGTTAAACACATGCAGTTGCCAATTGTCAACTGTGTACTTTTGATTAAAATGCAAATATTTATCTATTCCCAATGCAAATTAAACTCGCGTTTTCTGTCTCTTTCTGTCATATGGAGAAATATACGTTCTAAGAACTAATAGCGCGAGACATATGCCGTGTTATTACAAAAAAGTTAAATAAGTATTAAATACTTGCTTTAAAAAGGTTTTGTGATAAATGCACCGCGTTCGCCCGAGGCATGTTATCCTTTTGCGCAAGTCTAACCTTTTTTTTTTTTTTTAACGTGGAGAGAAAATCCATCATGGACTGTCAGTCCCCCGGGGGAGGGCCTGAGCTGAGTCGACCGCCATCTGCGTGCTATGACGCAGCTGCCGGTGCCTCTCGGCGACTTTAACCGACTAAAACTCCACGACAACCTACGCCACACTATGGGGGGTGTCACGGGGTGCGTGAGCAGGCTCCGCAACACCCTCCGGCGGCAGGCGTTTCCCACGCCACACCCGACTGAGGCAGCCCGGTTGCAAGAATGCCTCCCAGCCCGCCGAACCCGTGCAATGGGAGGGCAGGGCCCCCGCCCCTTCCCCCCTGGGTTCAGCCGGCAGCGGAGAGAAAACCCCTCCGCCGCCACCCCCATACTGATTTTTTATCGAGGTTTACTCCTCCTCTGCCTCAGCCACCCTGAAGTCCCCTCCGGCTTACGCTAGCCTAAACATCCCCCCCATCCCTCGCTCGTCACCCTACCCTGCCTATCTCAAACCCTACGCCCTCCAACCCTCTGGCCTTGCCTACCCACTAAGTAGGTAGGCAAGCCAGAGGTTACCTAACCAACTTCCCTTCCCGTTCCCCCACCCTACAATCCCTATCCCTACCAAACCTCCCTACCTACACAGACCCTACGCCCACCTAACCTCTGGCTTGCCTACTTACGCGGTAAGTAGGCAAGCCAGAGGTTTCCTAACCTTCTCCCCCCCATTCCTACGTGGTGCGCAAGTCTAACCTAACGTAACCAAAGCGAGACAAAAGAGCAAGATGGCGAACATTCAGCGACCGCGGTCCATTTATACGAAATCTTTTTAAAGGCAGCATTCAATAGGTATTTAACTTTTTTGTAATAACACCGATGATGTTTCTATGCTTATTTGCAATTCTAATATCGGAATCTACTTTGATACTAACAAGCACTTGCGATTTCGTAATTTACATAAAATAAAATACTATATAATTTACACATCAAAATAGCTCAACAACTTTGACAAATAGACAAGATGATACCCGAGTCTCAGCTATTTTTTTATATGAAATGAAAAATTATTTGTCATTTGAAGCTGTGAATTTTCAAGTTTGTATAGTTCTTGGTTTTCATACAATATTAAGAGACAATAATACCTTTAAATTATAATTTACAGGTCTTTTATAAATTAAGAGAAGAAGCTATTTGGGTGCGAATTCTTTGCGTTCATAATTACTAATAATTATTATTATCACGCCGCGACTATATTATTTTTTTTGGTATTTCGGCCTATACAAATACATATTATATTAATTATTATTTATGATAATATGATTTATGATACTAATAATTCCAACCCAAATAGACTTATCTCTTAATTTATAACAGACGTGTAAATTGTAATTTATAAGGATTTTTCTTTCAGTAATCTTAAAATCAACAATCAATTTTCAAATTCAAACTTCAAATACAAAACCGGCTTTCACTTATCACCTGTGAAATAGCAGTGACAAAAAATAATTTCACTGCTAAACAATTACATAAAGATAGCTAAAACTCTATATTTTTAGAACAGTAGTACAAATTGGTAGTTATATTAACAGATGTTCTGTGTAGTTAAATTTCTTTGAGGTAAGTTCGATAACCTTTGCCAGGAAGGTGACAGACAGAGGTAGTATAGTAAAGATATAAAATCGAAAGTGGGCACGCATGAACGGCGCAGTGAAAGCCGAACCTTGCTCTTGAAAGTGAAAGGTGCGAGCGAGACGACAACATTCGACAGAACATATTACTTATATTTATATCGTCCGCGTGAAAGTAGATAAGATAAACTATACGAAACTACGAATAGTTTATTGAACATCTGTCTGATGTCCGCAGGTTCTTACCTCAGTACGTAAATATGCATATTTTAGACACACAATGTTGGAAACGGCTAGAAGAAGACTATACTAGCTAAAGAGAGAAGTAGAGAAGAAGCTATTAAAACAAAGGACTATACAAATCAAATACCGGATGAATTAGAAGGACATATGGAACAAAATTTTATAAAGAACTGCAGAGGGCACGGTAGACACCGTTGTGCGCCGATAATTTAAAAAAAAAGTCCAGGTAGTTTTAAGGGCTGCCGAAAAAATGAGAACCCGAAACAATGGAATAACTGTTTCCTTTTTTGAATTTTGAAATCTATTATAGTCTGATTTTTTAAATTTCATAATTTGTTTATTGAAATTATTAACATTGAAATTCAGACAATTTCACATATATTGGCACTCCGAGAAATAATTATAAACAATTTGTATAAAATCCTTTTATTAATTAACTAAACATATGCTGCTGCACAAGCTCAATACAAAATAGCAAATTTATATGTACACAAGCCGCTATACTTACTAAGCGTCGCTAGTCTGACGCAAGCGCAATACGTCACGAGCATGTCGAGCTCCTCGGTGACGCGAACCCTTAAGTTTTTCTTCTACCAAAAATTGCTCAACGTGGCTAAATAAGTTTTCACTTAAATCCCGAAATCAATTCACAGTACTATCTGCTAGGTCCAATTGTAATCTTAAACCATTCAGGAACCCAATCCAACAAGTACAAATTTCATCAAAATCGGATCAGCCATTTGGGAGATTTTCAGTGACAAAGAAACGTACAGAAGAATTATGTTTGAATTATCTGTACATCCGTGGTGACCGAAAGAGTTATCATTTCAGCTGTTCGAAGCGTTAAAATTGTACCTAAGACCTTAAATCACTGTATAAAATAATATGGAATTAAATTTTACTCAATACTAACTATGCCCGTCCATTTACTTATCTCTCGTATTTAAATAGCGTCGACATTGAAATTACAATAACTTTTAATAGAGTGAACCGATTTTAGAAAGAAAGACAGAAAAGACATTCATTTGCAACACACATAAGTAAATATCAAAACACCTATAATTAAAAAAAAACATACATCTTTATATATAAATTTCTTCTGTACGTGTGTATGTCACTGAACTGCTCCTAAATGGCTGGACCGATTTTGATGAAATTTCGTGTGCGTGTTCCAGTGGATCCGAGAATGGTTTAGATTCACAATTAAACCCGGTAGGTGGCGCTGCGGTTGGCATTTAGGATTTTTTTAAATTATCAACCGCAGTGACCGCTACTATAATATAAACAATGAAAAATAGAAATACAAATTGATGGTTGTGTGGATGAAATTTTTTTTGAAATGTTAATTATACCAAAACTTAGGGTGAAATCTATAGAGCATACTCAGCCTTATTTTGCTTGTGGTTAGTTTTTTTTTTCTCTTGTAAAATATATGTAATTGTAAAAAAAAAAGGATTGTGTGGTTTTATGAAACCACGGTAAAAGTGAAACTTTTTTTCACACTATAGACATTTAACTAATAATAGTCTATACACTACACGGTCAGCTGCTGCGAACTATAGGCGCCGTCATATTGGCCCTGGCTGCTCTGACGAGCGCCTTTCACTTTATCCCTACTCCGCGGCCGACCATCACGCGACATGCAACACACAGACGAAAAAGTTTGAGACGATGTAATAAAAGTTTCACTTTAATAAATTAAACCTTGCATGTTCAAATAATAATGAAAAAAACAAAGAAACAAGTAAACCGAAATAGAAACGAGCAATGGAAGCCTTCTCGATATTTCTACAATGCTGGATTAAGCCATCGACAACCGAGCAATGATGATAATCAAAAAAGTATAGAAATGCCACTGTAGCATTATTATTTTGTCACACTTGCTTTTATTCAAGTAAGTAATACCCAAGTTTCTCATAAGTCGTTGAAATTGATGACTTAGACTTAGCTCAGCATAAGCTAAGTGAGTACTAAGCTTGCGACTATACATTAAAATTCTGGACATAATGCTGAGATAAGTCTGAGTGCATTCTATAGATTTCACCCTAAATGTTACTCGTCGATATGCTTTATGATTTTCTGGGTGAGGTTTTATCGTGAACGTAGTACTTTAACAGTGATGCGTGTTCAAACAAACACACAGGCAGACAGACATTTCTAAAAATGATTGAAATGTATTTTATTACTTATTACGAGACACATGCAGCAATTTTTTACACAAAAATCAAAAAGTACAGGCACTTTAGATTTACATTCTTATTATATGTATAGATATTTAGCAGTTATATATAAAATGGATCCTTCTTGTTGAGTACCATTGGCAAAGTCAACAGTGTAGTTTATATATATCATTACATAGTATAAAACAAAGTCCCCTACCGCGTCTGTCTGTCTGTCTGTTCGCGATAAACTCAAAAATTACCGAACGGATTTTCATGCGGTTTAGTATATAATTTGTCAAGGATTTTTCATAATCAGGGCGGGACAACGTCTGCCGGGGCCGCTAGTATATATATATATATATTTCTGGATGGCCATAATTAGAATCACGTACAATGTTCTGAAGGTGGAAGAATTCTCCGAGGTTTCCTGCACAATAGAAATTTCCGAGCCATAAATAAGGAACTGGTTTTCATCGTCATTTCCATAAAGGATATTGTATTCAAACAATTCTACTGGCAATCTGTGACTATTTTATTTTCTCGTGGTTCATTAAAGTAAAACTTTTTTCCATCGCCTCGAATTTCTTTGTCCATCTATCGCATTACAGCCGGCCGCGGAGTAGGGGTACAGTAAGAAGCGCTCGACAGAGTAGCCAAGGCCAATATGAAGGCGCCCAGGGCTCAATTCAAAATAATTGAATCACTAAAAGATCGAGGATTTGCATATCATATTTTGTTGTACAATGGTGACTCTGAAAATTATTTTGTTGATAGAAAGATACGGTCTTCGTGAGTGTCATTTAATAAACTATTTCTTGATTGATTTTTTTAGTTCTCTAAAGCGTACTGCGAATTACAGATACTACATCAACATAATAATGTTAATATTCTAAAATTATTTTTCATATTTTTTCATGATTTCATCTTGAATATTATTCAAGAAATTTTAGTGGCGTTTAATGCGACATCAACGAGAGTGCGCCTGGAAGTTTCTCATACAACTCGGAACAAGTTTTTGCCGATAACAGGCAGGTAACTTCTATTCAACTTTCTAGAGAGTTGCGTAGACAGCTTTCAGATCTACCGATTTATAGTAACGCGTATTTATAATTAACAATTATATACACGATGACGGTACGATACGCAATATTGATGTCAATTTTTTATGTTAATAAGTTGTAAACTTATTTTCATTTTTGCCAACCAATTTTCTAGTCGATCATTACCGCCATTCTTCTTCTATTTCTATTTTATTTTTGGCAACCAGTCTTCTAGTAGACTATTACTGCCATTGTCAAGTGAGTATCGATATTACAAGTTTCTTGATATAATTTCAATGAACTAACAAGATGGCGGCCATCTTGTTAGAACTTTCCAGGGAGTTTTTGTGGCAAGTCAGAATCCATGCTCCGTGGTATTATTTCCGATCCACTTCACTTGTACACAATAACCAAATTATATTACGGAAAGCACCACCAACATTACACAATATAGAGTCAAATAACACAAGGTTATGGATAAAATATAAAGACCACTACGTGGCATTCCAAGATCCCGCCAAAAACTCCTATTACTGCCATTGTCGATAAGGTAATATATACATATAATAAGAATGTAAATGTAAAGTGTCCGTAATTTTTAGATATTTTTGAAAAAAATCTTCATAACATTACATAGTATAAAACAAAGTCCCTTACCGCGTCTGTCTGTCTGTCTGTTCGCGATAAACTCAAAAACTACTGAACGGATTTTCAAGCGGTTTTCACCAGTGGATAAAGTGATTCATGGGCAATGTTTTGGTATATAATTTGTATAGGATTTTTTTATAATCAGAGCGGGACAACGTCTGCCGGGCCCACTTGTAAATAATAAAATACATTTCAATCATTTCTAGAAATGTCTGTCTGTCTATCTGTTTGTCTGTTTGTTTGAACAGATATCACTGCTAAAGTACTGCATTCATGATAAAACCTCTCCAAGAGACTCATAGAGCATATCCTCAAGTAACATTTAGTCTTTATTTCTTACTTTATACAAAGTTATTGTAATTTTAATGACGACGCGACTTAAGGACTAGATATAAGTAGATAAGTAAATGGACTTAACTGTATTCAGTTCAGTTACTTATAATACTTAGATACTTGCAATACTTATAATACCACTAGCTGTGTCCGCGACTCCGTCCGCGTGGAACCTAATTTAATGTTGAATGATGATTTTATAAGTCACTGTTTTTTTACATTACGTTCCTTCCACGCGGACGGAGTCGCGGGCACTGCTAGTGGTAATATAAGTTTATTGAGATCATTTCAATGAATTAAGAAGATGATGGCCTGCTTGTTCAGAACCTTCCAGGGAATTTTTGTGGCAAGTCAGAATCCATGCTCCGTGGTCTTATTTCCCATCCACTTGTACACAATAACAAAACTATATTACGTAAAACTCCACCAATATTACAAAACATAGAGGCAAGTAAAACATGATTATGAATGAATTATAAAATCAACTACATGACAATCCAAGATCCCGGCAAAAACTCCCTTTTAAAACTTTAAAACTTTTAAATATGTATACTTCCAAAATAGAGTAATCGCGTTTGTAGTAAAGTCGCTAGTGATGTTAGAAGTGTCCTATAAATGTTTAGTAATAAACGACCTTCGTGTCTTATGTGGTGTTATAATGATGAGGTATGTCCCATTAAATAACGCGAAATAGACAATCGGAACACGTTCTTAGGCCAATGCCGTGTTGTGTAATTGGCAATGAAGTTTGCGGATACCCTCGCGGAGGACACGCGATGTTACCCACTTATAATTAACTCGTCGTATAATCAATGAACGAGTTAGACAACCTATCTATATAGTTTATGGTTCTGTAAAAGAGTTTCGTTTGACATCGTATTATGATATTTTTTTGTTGACGAGCTGTGCCCGCGACTTCACCCGCGTGGAACTTAATGTAAAAAACAGTCTTTCGTTTACTGTGTCTTAGATATTATTTATACATTATATAATATCCTCTTTTTGTAAGAGATTGATTTACTTATCTGCTCTTTTCGCGGTCTGTTGAGACGTTGCTTGGTCAATAGCGTAGTCAGTTCGAAAGCCGTCATTCAAATTACAGTAACTTTTGATAGAGCCGACCGATTTTAATGAAACAAAGACTAAATGTTACTTTTTAATTGTTAATATTAATTATGATTTTACAGTACATACTTTGTTATATTTCAAAGTGTTGTAATATATACGGTATTTTTTAAAGTTACGCAGCCAACCGTCTGTTGACTAGTTTATATGGAGCTTAAGCCTTTATGGTTTATAGACAGGCCAAGGGTTAAGGCTTGATTAGATATACATCTGCAAACTCCAGAATGTGACACATTCTCATGCCTGCATACAAGCAGGATAACGAAGTAGCGGGTATCCAGTTCGTATGCAATATACTTAAAATGTGATTTAAAGTTTTATATCCGCTTACCACCCGCGGAGTCCGTTATCGCATAACCGTTTACGATACTGCATAACGGTATATTATTTAATTCAACGTGATATCAATAAAAAATATTACAGCAAAAACCGGTAATCGAACGTGTGAACGTACCAATGCTGTGTAATTCGATTTGATTGGTTAAAACTGCACGATCAATGCCGAAAAGAAAGCGTTTATCAAATCTTTCAAAAGCAAAGAGTACACAGAAGGATTAATTAGTACAAGAAAAAGAAACAGATAAAATAATTTTGTAATTAAACTGCCACTTGCCAGCACTGTTACCAGTGCAAGTTATAAAAAAGGCCGTATCTATAACAAAATTTGAAAAATTATGCGATGTAAAATTATAATTGAAAAAAAAATAGCTACATATTTAATCTAGATATATCTAGATCTAATTATATCTAGATAGGATTTAACTAGATATTTACACAACCCACCATTTTGAGATCCAGGTCTTAAAAGATATCTTTGCTAAAGGAATTTTTGGTAGGAACTTGGAATGTCATGTACTGGACTTTATATTTTATTAATAATTTTGTGTTATTTGACTCTATATTTTGTAATATTAGTGGTGTTTTATGAAATATAGTTCGGTTATTGTGCATAAGTGAAGTGGATGTGATATAATACCACGGAGCATGGATTCTGAGTTGTCACAAAAACTCCTTGGAAAGTTGTAACAAGACGGACATCATCTTGTTAGCGCATTGAAATGATCGCAAGAAACTTGTAATATTATTATCTAGTCAACAATGGCAGTAATAATCTACTAGAAGATTGGTTGTCAAGACAAAGAAACTTTGCTAAAGCAATGAACACGTTAAGCTTAGAGGAGGGATTCTCTCATAAATTACTTCATTTGTGCTTTTCTTTACAGAAAGTTTCAGTTCATTCCATTATTTGAACCTAAGTCGATCGATATCCGATAATTAATGATGCTTGAAATATCGGTTAAATAAATCCACCCTTAAAAAATTATGAATAATAAATAGTGCGGCAAAAAAAATCTCTTATGAAAATATGTTACATGCTATAGTTTATTATGTTTCAAGAGCCATAACAAAGTGCATCTAAAAAAAAAATTTAATAGGTAGAGTAGGAGTAAAAATCAAAATTTTTGAAAATTACTAAAATTGTGGAAAAAATATTAGATTTCTGTCAATTATATTTTAATAGTGAAAATCATTTCAAACTTTTTTTTTTTTGCATCTCTCTAGCCTTATTTCTATTTATTTCTTTGGTTTGTGCACTTGAAGAAAAAGAAAGGTAGCTAAAATAATGTTCAGAAGTCGCTACAAAAGCTCCTACTATTATTCCACGAGAAGAAATTGCAAATTTATATTCCTGCAAATTATTGTTCATTGTGAATTTAATTAATTTGATTAGTTTTTCCTATATAAATCTAAAATTATAAGCTCAAAATGTACATATACCTGTACCTGAGAGCGCAATAGCAAAAGCAAGGCCAGATGAATCGACGCAACACCAATACCAAGACCAAGTCAAGTCTTGTCTTGGTCTCGCATTTAGGCAACACTAATCCCAAAAGAAGTCTCACTTCAATAATTTGCTACGTATTACGTAATTATAACGTATTATATTATAAGTTGTTATATTAATGATCACATATCTTTTTAAGTTAAAAGCGATCGTCTGACATTTACAAAACACTTTCATATTAATACCATAACGTCTTTATAATGGCAAGATCGCGTAATTTTCGACTCCTTACCAAATATAATGACGAAGTTTTACAAATTACGTTGCTAATGATATCAGAATCTCGAATGAATTCTCACATTAATGACGAAATTTTTATGTTGCTTCATTAGATTTTATTCGTAAGGAGTTTGATAATTAGCGAATTTTATGTCGTCATATTTACGACTCTGTACTTTTCAAATTGCATTAAAATCGTGTCAGCGGCAGCTTCACTCCCTGCTTGTAAAAATTTTACCGCCGGCATAAAAAAATAATTAAAAATGTTTTTATAGTTGTTACAAATATGGAATTAATTATTTTAAGTACTGTAATAAAACGAACATTGTTTTTAGATATGTGTGAATGTAATTCAAATATTTTTAATTATATATCTATACTATTCTACTGATATTATAAAACTGAAGAGTTTGTTTGCTTGAACGCGCTAATCTCAGGAAGTACTGGTCCGATTGGAAAAATTATTTCAGTGTTTGATAGCTCATTTATTGAAGAAGGCTATAGCTTATATATAAGCTATATTATATATATAGCTATATTATCGTTACACTAAGACCAAGAGGAGCGGAGTACCAATGAAGAATGTTTCAGAATCGTTTTTTTTTCTTTCGAGAGCTTCCGCTGCGTGCACTGCTTAAACGGTAACTATTCTACGCGGACGAAGTCGCCGGCATAAGCTAGTCTCATCACATACAGTGCAAACTTTTTAGAATTACACTCGATTTAGCGAAAAACTCCTTAAAACGTCGAAATTACTTAACTCTGCTTGATTTACCGTATTTTCTATACAAATGATACACTTACGCTTACTCTAAATAAAGATAACAGTACATCGCTATTACGCACTAGCCGACCCGTGCCCACTTCGTTGGGTGGTAATAGGCATTATCAAGCTACAACTTTTCTCTAGAACTCAATCATATATCTCTCATAGTTAAGGCAGCGTTCGTAAGAAACGTTTTCGTTCGACAATTTTTCTCCGACTCCCCAGATATTACCCCCCACAACCTCACAAACTTTACCTCTTTTAATATTATTATAGATAATATAATTAGTTAATAGCTTCTGCCCGCGACTTCGTACGCGTGGAATAGTTATTTTGGGCTAAAACGCAGCGGAAGAAGCTCTCAAAAGGAAAAAATCCCCGATTTTAAAACATTTTTCATTGTTGCTCCGCTCCTATTGGTCTTAGCGTGATGATATGTAGCCTATGACACTCACAAATAATGTGGCTTTATATTGGTAAAAGAATTTTCAAAATCGGTTCAGTAGTTCCTGAGATTACACCCTACAACGTCACAAACTCACAAACTTTACCTCTTTAGTTATTATTATTAGTATAGATTAAGCAGTACTTTCTAAATTGCCAAAAATTGTAAGAACTTAAGCTGTGTACGTTCCTTTGTTTGTTGTTATGTTGCTTTATTATCTAGCACGTGCTTACCTTGACTGACGTACCGAAAATTCTAAGAAATTCTCTCTTTTGATTGTCTATGTGACTTCACGAGTTTAACGGGTGATGAAGCAGAAGGACAACCACAACAATAAGCCAGAACAACAAACACAACAAAAATTTCAGAATTCTTTTAGTTAAATTATTATTTATTTTTTAAACTGGTTTCGAAATTGATTCATAACAGATCGAAGTCGCAGGTGCGAGCTAGTTCTAAACAAATTATTTATATAAACAAATGTTAGTTAATCTGATTGTATTTAGATGAGTTAAAAATGCATGCGTTATTTGTTGTCAGGTTCATGGATGCTATCGCTTTGAACTATTAATCATATAATTAACTCATCTCTTTACGGAACATTAGAAAGGATTCAAATAGCAAGGATCCATGTTATTTATTATAGATAATGTATTAGGATTGTTTGATGTATTACATTTTAAGTATTTTTAACGCTTGAAGTGTTAAGGGGTAGTATTGAAATACGGTCAAATTTCGTCCAATCAATGATAATTAATAATAAATATTCAGTATTTTATGGTCTTGCATTAAAATTTTATAATATAGTTTTGGCTACGATCGTTTGTTCTTTTATTGCGGTGTGTTCGGGCTTAAAAATTATATGTCACATAAATATTATGCTTTACAATTTCATCATTAGAAGTAATAAAATGCCTCTGAACACATTGTCTTTGTAAACGTCAGAAAGAATGCGGTTTTATTGAATGAGCTCGTAGATTGTTACCTATTTTTTTACAGCCTTTATTGTGGTAAGTAAATATATTTTTTTTAATAAGTTTAACACATTAGATTTTCTGTTTTAGTCGTCAGCTTGATGAGCTTGCAGATTGTTACTTATAATAAATATTAAAAAACAAGAACAGACCAGAGTGACAACTCATCCTAAACGATAACCGTTTTATTTACTTTTTAATTTTTTTTACAACCAGTCTTCTAGATAATTACTGCAATTCTCGAATAGTTAACAATATTACAAGTGTATTGTGATAATTTCAATGTTCTGACAAAATGGTGGCCCCATTGTTAGAATTTTCCTGTGAGTTTTTGTGATATCTCAGAACTCATGCTCCGTGGTATTATTTTCCATCCGCTTCAATTGTGCACAATAACCGAACTATATTATGTAAAATGCCACGAATAATACAAAATATAGAGTCAAATAACACAAGATAATGAGTAAAATATACAAGCCGCTGCATGGCAGATTAAGATCCCGCCAAAATCTCCAGCGTAATGTTATCTAAACGCGTTTCCGGCGTGGGCGCTGTTAGCAGATTTATATATTTTATTTTGTATTAGAAAACTGAAAAAACAATCTATAAAGCAAATTAAAGTATCGTCCACTCTTATATTTAAGGATGGATTTTCGCAAAGTAAGGCGTTCATCTTCTATACATATAATAAGAATGTAAATCTACCGTGTAGGCACTTTATAGATTTTTGTGAAAAAAAAAATGGTTGTAGGTGTCTAGGAATAAATCATTACATAGTATAAAACAGACTCCTCTACCGCGTCTGTCTGTCTATCTGTTCACGATAAACTAAAAAACTACTGAACGGATCTTCATGTAGTTTTCACCAGTGCATAAAGTGATTCATTTTGGTCAACATTTTGGTATATAATTTGTCAAGGATGGTTTTATAATCAGGGCGGGAAAACGTCTGCCGGGCCCACTAGTAAATAATAAAATACATTTCAATTTTTTTTTATGTCTGTTTGTATGGACACGTTTCGCTGCTAAAGTACTGCGTTCACGATAAAACCTCACAAAGAAAATCATAAAATAATGACATTTAGTCTTTGTTCTATTAAAATCGGTTCACTCTATCAAAAGTTATTGTAAATTTAATGACGACGCGACTTAAGTACGAGAGAAAAGTAAATAAATTTAATACATTCACATGACTTTATTAATCACTGTTTTTATACATAAAGTTTCCACGCGGACGAAGCCGCGGGCACAGTTAGTAAATATTACAAGCTTATAAATATATATATGTCAACTATAAAAATATACAATAATAATACTAATAATAATAATACTACCCCTTAAATTAAACTAGGTATTAGGACGTAAAACGAGTTTGCGTAAAGGCTATGTTAGTTCATTCACGACTTATCCATTAGAATGCATCCTGTAAGACAAAGGTCGATATCACAATTCATCTGTGTATTCAGTTTTACCTCTACCTTAAAATTATACTTATTGCTTTGTTAATATTATTTGCTTAAGAAGTTCTTGAAGTAATAATAGCTATATTTTGTAATACTAAACGATTTTATAATGATACTACTTTATGGAATTCTGAGAGTATAAACTCGCAAGTTAGTCTCTCTGTTATTCCCAGGACCATACTACGTATAACTCAAGGGTTAGATCAGCTGGGGTGCGATGTCAGGAACCTCCACGTGGTGCACCCCGGGCAACGTCGGTCCCTCTGACCGGCGGCTGATACCTGACGCGAGGACAAATGCTTGTTATATGGATTCTGTTTCTACTCTAATTGACGACTTTTGCTCTTCCCTGGATTTCTGTTCTCCTCCTACCTCGTTTACTTCTTGCTCTATTCCTGGACTCTGATCCCCTGATCCCCCCATTTATTGACGACCCTTGCTACGTTGGACTTTGATACCTTCCTTAACTGTTGACCCACGCTTTGCCTACGGACTCTGATAACTAGCAACTATGGAAAGCACAAAATTTAAAACAGAACTACCCCAGGAGGGTACTGCTCGCTCAGCGGGCAGAGAATCCCTCCCCGAGTCTTCGGACTCGGGCAGCCCTTCGTTTTCTGGGGGGGCACAATTTTGTGTAACGACCCTTTAACGACGACATTGGCAACGACAACGGCTTACGACCTGACGGACGATTTGGATGACGACCTGGAAACGACGGACATGGATCTGATAACGGACTTTTCTTCTAACAACGTTATGGAAGCTGCAAAATTTAAAAATATACTACCCCAGGAGGGTACCGCCCGCCCTGCGGGCGGAGAATCCCTCCCCGAGTCTTCGGATTCGGGCTGCCCCGCGTCTTCTGGGGGGGGGCACAATTTTGCGTGACGACCCCAAAACAACAACTAAGGCGAGGATAACGGACCCTGAAACAGCATGCGACATGGATACGGCGGATGAAGTGAATGCTCAGTGTGTTTCGAGCTTCTTTGCAGGGAGCAGCAAGCGTCCACGTGAGGATGAACTCCCGGGTTCGGAAGTAGCGGTGGGAGCTCGAACGCCAAAGATGGCCTCATCTATGAGAGGTGGTAGATCTCGAGAGGGTGCGCGGTCGGCCAACTCCAGACTCCCTGCTATGGAGGAGGCGGGCGGGTCGTATGATCCTGCCCCTTCCGATCGCATCTGCCCCGCAGAGGCAGAGGAGAGCCCCCAGGAGGTGGAGCCCTGCGAGCCTCGCGGTCCCGAGGAGATGGACCGTGACCGGATCAGGGAGCTGACGAAGGAGAAGGTCGGCGAGATCTGGGAGGTTGCGGAGAAATCCGGACACATCAAGGGACCGATAGTGGGGCGGCTGAAGAAAGCGGCACAGACTCTCCAGGACGTAGTGGAGACGCTGACGACGCGGAAGGAGTCAGAGGAGATGACGAGACTGAGGCTCGAGACTCGTGGCCTTCGCCGCCAAGTAGAGAGACTGAAGGCGGAGGTCCTCTCATGGCGGCGAAGTGTCAACGAGAAGAAGGCCATGCCACCTCCTCCTCCTACACCCCCACCTCCACCTCCGCGTCCGCCCACTCAAGTGCAGCAGCCGAGAGGATGGGAGGAAGTCCTCGCGGCGGCCGTAGAAAGGCTTGGGCATTCCCTCCAGACATCATTCGGAGGGATGCTCAACGCCAGGTTGGCGGGCCTCGAAGACCGCCTCCTCCCAGCGAAGGTGGTAAGACCGCAGCTTGAGGCGGACAGACGACGGGCGGCTCCTGGGCCCGCAGCTAATAAAAAAAATGCTGCGATAAAAACAAGGACGCCCCCGAGCGATACGCCGGTGCCTATCCCCTGCCCCGCTCCCTGTCCATCTTCCCTTCTGGCTCCACCGGAGCCCGAGGAGGAAGGGTGGACGACAGTGGTGCGGCGGGGGAAGAAAAAGACGAAGAAGGAGGCTGCAGCGACGACCACTGCAGCTTCGAAGCCGGCCGCAGGCCCAAAGTCACCTGGGGCCAAATCAAAAAAGAAAAGGAGGGCGAAGACCAAGCTCGCTCCCCTCGCTCAGCCGCAGTGCTGGTGACGCTGCAGCCGGAGGCAGAGGAGAGGGGGGTGACCTACAAGGACGCCCTCCTTAAGGCGAGGATGGAGGTGTCACTCAGCGAATGCGGCATCTCCGGCCTCCGGGTGCGGACTAGCGTTACGGGGGCCAAGATCCTCCAGGTCCCGGGCGCCTTGGCCCCAGAGCAGGCTGATAAGCTCGCGACAGGGGTGCGGGCAGCGCTGCAGGGCATGGCCACGGTCGTGCGGCCTACAAAGAGGGCGGACATCCGAGTCGTCGGAATCGACGAATCGGTGTCGGCACAGGAGGCTGTAGAGGCCGTGGCCAAGGCGGGTGGGTGCAAGCCCACCGACATAAAAGCGGGTCCGCTTCGCACACGACCGGGGGGGCTCAGCTCTTTGTTCGTGAGCCTCCCCCTCGAAGCGGCCCGAAAGCTGGTCGGGGGAGGCCGCCTTCTAATCGGCTGGAGTGTGGCCCGAGTCCATCTGCTCGAGGGTAGACCTTTAAGGTGCTACCGTTGCATGGGCTTGGGTCACACCCGGCCGATGTGCCCGTCGGAGGTGGCGAGAGGAGCGGTCTGCTACCGTTGCGGGGAAGAGGGACACCGCGCAAACACCTGCACAGCGGCGAAGCCGAAATGCAGCGTTTGCGCGGATGCCGGAATTCCGGCAGAACATGTTATGGGGGGGCGGGAATGTAAGCCCCCCCCCTGTAAAGGGGAAAGTACGCCTCCTTAGGGAGGTGCATGCGGAGGTAACTGCTATGGATCAGTAATGGACTGCATCCATAGTAGCTACCTCCAGGGAAACCTAAACCACTGCGCCGCCGCCCAGGATCTTCTGCTACAGGCGGTGGCGGAGTGGAAAATTGACTTGGCCGTCGTTGCGGAGCCATATCGCGTCCCGGACCAGCCTCACTGGGCTGGAGACGCGAATGGCTCCGTGGCGGTCTTGTCCGGGGGAGGTTTGCCCCTGTCCGTTAAGGAGAGGGGCGCTGGGTTCGTGGTGGTCGCCTCACGAGGATTCGCAATCCTCGGGGTTTATTTTTCCCCGAACCGGCCCCTGGTGGAGTTCGAGTCTTTCATGGACTCCCTGGGGCCGGTCGTGAGGCGGCTGGCGCCGCTCCCCGTCGTCCTGCTTGGTGATCTCAACGCCAAGTCTAGGGCGTGGGGAGGGGCGACCACTGACCCCAGAGGCCAGGCGCTTGAGGAGTGGGCAGCCGAACACGAGCTGTCCCTCCTCAACCGGGGGAACGCCCATACGTGCGTGCGGCATAACGGGGGGTCGATTGTGGACGTCACATTCGCCTCCCCGTCGGTCGCGCGCCGTATCCGGGGATGGAGGGTCGAAGAGGAGGTGGAGACTCTATCGGACCACCGGTATATTAGGTTCGAGGTCTCCACCTCCTATCACGAACCGGTCACCCGCCCCCGGAGGGGCGCGACGTTTCCCCGCTGGGTGATGAGCCGCCTCGACAAGGAGAAGGCGGAAGAGGCGGCCATCGTCCAGGCCTGGGCCTCGTCGCCCCCTCTGGACAGCGAAGATATCGACGCGTCCGCTGCCCGCCTCCGTGATGCCCTCACGGAGGTATGCGACGCGTCGATGCCGCGGAGTGTACACCGCCCTGACAAAAGGGCGGTGTACTGGTGGTCGCCCGAGCTCGCCGAGCTTCGGGCGGCCTGCTCTGCGGCCCGGCGGCTGTTCGGGCGCAGCCGTCGGAGAAGGGTCAGGGCCCCCGAGGAAGAGACCCGGCTGTATGGCGAATACAGGCAGAAGAAGAAGACTCTGCAGATCGCCATCAGCCGGGCCAAGGCGGCGGCATGGGAGGAGCTCCTTCAGACGCTGGAGAGTGATCCGTGGGGGCGCCCATACCGGATAGTCCGGAAGCAACTCCGGGGCCGAGCGCCCCCGACGACGGAGACTCTCCAGCCAGAGGTGGCCGAGAGGGTCGTGGGAGAGCTGTTCCCCGACCCTCCGGAGCGGCCTCCTCCTCCCATGCCCCCGCGCTTCCCGTCTGTCGCGGAGG
Organism: Antheraea yamamai; assembly: GCA_036509395.1. Lineage (NCBI taxonomy): Eukaryota > Metazoa > Arthropoda > Insecta > Lepidoptera > Saturniidae > Antheraea > Antheraea yamamai. The sequence goes on from AP028440.1 coordinate 1,479,167, forward strand.
TGTTCGACCGACCTCCCCCGGTGTCGGAGGAGGAAATGGGTAGAGCGGTCGAGTGCCTCCGCGGCAAACGGACGGCACCTGGGCCGGACGGGGTCCCGGGTCGGGTGTTGGCCCTCTGCATGGGGCACCTCGGGAGGTGGCTTCGGGAGCTGTTCGACCGCTGCCTGGCGGAGGGACAGTTCCCGAAGCCGTGGAAGACGGGGCGGCTCTGCCTTATCCCTAAGGCGGGCCGCTCTCCGGACTGCGCGTCGGCATACCGGCCCATCGTCTTGCTGAACGACACGGGGAAGGTGCTCGAGAGAGTGATCGCCTCCCGGGTCGTCCGGCACCTGGAAGACGTGGGACCGAACTTGTCTGACGCGCAGTTCGGCTTCCGGTCGGGGCGTTCAACTCTGGACGCCCTGAGCCTCCTGAAGGTGCTCTCTGCGCAGGCGACCTCCCGGGGTCAAAGGCTGTTGGCGGTGTCACTGGACATCGCCAACGCCTTCAACAGCCTGCCGCATGGAGTAATACGGGAGGCGCTCCGCTTTTTCGGAGTGCCCCCGTACCTGCGGCGGCTGTTGAAGGCGTACCTCGAGGGGAGGGAGGTCGTCTACACAGACGGCAGAGGGCGGATGGTCCGACGTGGGACTCCTTGCGGAGTCCCACAAGGCTCCGTGTTGGGGCCACTATTGTGGAACCTGGGCTACGACTGGGTGCTCCGCGGCGCGCTCCCATCAGGAACGCGCCTCATATGTTATGCGGACGACACCCTAGTCGTAGCCCAGGGGAGGGGAATGGGCAGAGCTGGTGCGCCTGACCACGTTGGCTACGACCTTCGTGGTCGGGCGCATCCGCCGACTGGGCCTCAAGGTGGCCCTTGAAAAAACCGAGGCCCTGCTGTTTCACGGGCCTCGGCAGGGGCCACCTCCTGGGGCCCACATAACGGTGGGCGGCGTACGTGTCCGGGTGGGGTCCCGCATGAAATATCTGGGCCTCACCCTGGACGGGCGCTGGCGGTTCGAGCCCCACTTCAAGGGGCTCGGACCGCGTATAGTAGGGGCGGCGGCGGCGCTCGGCCGCCTTCTCCCGAACACGGGAGGGCCGGGCGCTGCCTGCCGCCGTCTGTATGCAGGGGTGGTGAGGGCCATGGCCGCCTACGGGGCACCGTTGTGGGTGGACTCCCTCAGCGCCACGAACGTTCGAGTGCTGCGCAAAGCGCAGCGAACAGTGGCGTTGAGGGAAATCCGCGGGTACCGAACGGTGTCCTCGGCGGCGGCTATGGTGCTCGCGGGCTCTCTTCCTTGGGAGCTGGAGGCGGAAGTTCTTGCCGCCGTATACAACTATGCGGCGGCAGGGAAATCCCGAGGACAACCTCCGGCTCCCAGGGAGATTGCTGCGTTGCGGGCGAGAGCCCGCAGCGAGCAGTTAGAGAGGTGGGGGCGGGACCTGGCGGACGAGCGTTACGGAAGATATACCATCGACGCCGTCCGTCCGGTCCTGCCGGGCTGGGTGAATAGGGGCTGGGGCTCCCTGACGTACCGTCTGGTGCAGGTGCTGACCGGGCACGGATGCTTCGGCTGGTACCTGCACCGGATAGCGCGCAGGGAGCCCACCGCCGCATGTCACGAGTGCGGCGCTGAGACGGACACCGCGCAGCACACTCTCTCTGAGTGTGCCGCGTGGGACGATCAGCGCCGCGCCCTGGCTGCGGCGGTAGGGGACGATCTCTCGCTGCCGGGCGTGGTTTCGGCCATGCTCGGCAGCGAGGAGGGGTGGACTGCTGTGGCCTCCTTCTGCGAGGAAGTCATCTCGCAGAAGGAGGCGGCGGAGAGGGCCCGCGAGGAAGATCCGCAAAGTGGCCCTCTCCGCTAAAGGAGAGCAGGAAGGAGGGGGAGGCGGAACGCTCACCCCCTACCATAACCGAGCCGAGCCTGAGGAGATGGGTCGGGGGACCCATCTCCTCACTGCACAGGTGAGGCTGACGAGGGGAGACGACTGGTCGTGTACCCAGTAGTCTCTCTATAGTAGGACGAAGCCTGGCATTCACTCGCCAGGCTGCCGCAGGGGCGGTTTCTCAGGAAGACAGCAGGTTCGATCCCTGGCCGCCCCTACCATACGGCGGACGGTACACCGTGGGGTTTTAGTCCGTGCGAGTCGGACATAACCCACTCTCTCCCCCGAGAGGGTGGCGTATCCATAAAGGATTTCCCCACGTAAATAAAAAAAAAAAAAAAAAAAAAAAAAGGGTTAGATCAGCTACACTCAACCTGCGGCCCGCCGGGTCTTTGTAGTTGGCCCACCCGATTATACTTTATTTTAAATTACGTGCCGAAAAGAAAATTTATGAATACGCTGAGTAAATTAAATAGATCTCAGATAACCCGTCCGCAATGCGTTCCTTATGATAAAAGTGTTATACCAAACTCGTTTTATTGGACAACCATTTTTCACTACATTAATATGTTGTTAATTTGAAATTACGTTTTTTATTTAATACCTAAATATTTGTAGTTTTCGTCCCGTGACAACATAAGTGACACGTGTTTGTGGCCCGTCAAAAAAGATGGTTGATTACCACTGGGTTAGATGTATCTGATTAAAATTATAATAAACTAGCGGACCCGGCAGACGTTGTCCCGCCCTGATTATAAAGAAATCTTGGACAAATTATACACCAAAACGTTCCTCATGAATCAGTTTATCCACTGGTGAAAACCGCATAAAGATCCGTTCAGTAATTTTTGAGTTTATCGCGAACAGACAGACAGACAGACGCTGTAGGGGACTTTGTTTTATACTATAATGAAAAAAAAAAAAAAAAATAATAAACTACTATAGTAACGTTTTTAATAGTACTAATAGTAGGTTAAGATATCAATATTCAGGAATAGTATAAAAGAAAATAGCTATCGGCATATGTACCTACTCTTAGTTCTACTACGCAATGGATTGTGATGCGGTTTATATTAATATTTATAGAAAATAGAATTAATAGGCAAGCGTTTATATTGCAAACATTATCGAACTCGTATGAGACATAACAATACCTGGTATACGTATATCTCCTAAAGATAGGTATATATAATTCCATATGAAACATTATTATGCTTTACACATTAAACCTTCCCCAATGAAATATATTATTTACATTGAGTATTTAACTTAAATCGGAACTGTTCTTAGCAAGTATTATTTTAATTAATGTCTCGGAAGTTTTCACAGATTATAAGAAATCTAATAAAAAAGTCGTTCGGGTGACGAAATTTATGAAGCTTTTTAATGTTATGCTTCTTTTGGTGCGTTTGGGGATAATGATGACAGTGATTTTTTTACGATGCGCGCACATACCGCCACCTACAATTTTTAAATAAAAATAAAACGTTTTCTTTCAACCGTTTTTTTTTCGGACTTACTTTGCAAAACCGACTAAAACAAAAAAGTCTTTTTGGGATTAATATATAGCCTATGACACTCACAAATAACATGGCTTTTTATTGGTAAAAGAATTTTCAAAATCGGTTTAGTAAATCCAGATATTAACACCGACAACCTCACAAACTTTATAATATTAATATAGATCATTTTTAATTTTTTTTTAATTTTTTTTTTTTATTTATTAAAACGTTATCAAATGCTTTTAATGTTTTTTTAAGCTAAAGAAGTACAACTTCTTACGTACGTAGATAAATAAGTACATACTTGTTTTTTAACTGTAATGAACTGCTAATATCCAAGTGCTAAAATATAAGTTGGGTAGTAAATGTATCTAAATTGCTTGGGCATTTACGCGGAATTGTGACGGCTAGTTTTTAATATGAGCAAAGTGCTAGGCGGAATAAAATTAAAGGTTACTTGAGACATCGGGCGACGATTAATAGTACGTTTGCAAGGTTTCACAATTCGTTTCCGGGACATACTCATATGCAGTAAATATCAAAGTAATGTAATGAACTTATGTAATATATCGTCTGCCTATCTGATGGTTTTGGTAAGTAATGATTTACCAAAAAAGGAAGACAGTAGGAAGTAATCTGAAAGAGGGAAACCGGAGCAAAAAAGTTCTTACTTAACAGAATATAAGTCTTTGTATAGTATAATTATCAGCATTTATATAACCTGCGATTATCTTGTAATTTCTTATTCGCTACTGGACCAGATTAAATTGGTGGCCCCTTATTGGTCACCCATAGAGTGAGATAGACTTTGTTTGCTTCCTAGAGAAATGTAAGAGATGGGATGCTGCCTTAGAAGCCACCATTTTGAAGAATTATCTTCGAATTACACTTGAAGCATAGATTTTATTATGTTTGACTAATTGCTATTATAAATTTTTAGGCGGCAAATAAATTTCGAACACAGTACTTAGCATACAAGACAATCGAAAATACTAAATACTTACGTTATATGCCAACACTTAAAGGGAAGCCGATGTGAATCGGGTTATATGGACTCTTCGCCACTGGTATGTTGTAAAAAATCAAACCAAAACATATAGTTTGATTGGATGTAATATAATTGAATTAAAAACACATTACGTATGTATTTGTGTGTATTTCTATGTATGTATAAGTGTCTGTCTGGATGTAATAGTATACCAAAGTGAGTAAATGTATAGTTATGTATTTATACTACGGGACCTCGTATAGTATATAGTTTATGAGCATTCTCATGTATATATAATTTAATACATATAAGCCAAAGAATTTTCACTTCCTCCGATTGTGCATTCATTCATTCATTCATTATCACTGTACTCTCTTAATAGAAGTACGGTATATTGACGGTAGGTACTATATTTAGTGGTAACCACAGCGTAATCTAAAAACAGCAGAGACCATCAAGAGATATGGGATCTATTGGCGATCGTCGTTGTCATGCCAGTCTGTGTACGTCTTAGGTGCTCGGACCACGAGAAAGAAAGAAAGCGAGAAGAGATTATGTCTCACTGTTCTCCAATACCCGAAAGCAAGCGAGACACTGTTCCCACTCTACCCGACACAGTGTTTACCCCCATCACTGCGTCGTCACACAAAAAGGATGTGGGTCAAAATTTCAAAGACCTCCCATACGAAGTTTTACTTCAAAAACATAACTCCTTGATTTCATAAATTATAATAAGACACAGATAACAGATTGTTTCTTTAATGCAGAGTTGATGGCGTCATAATTCGAAGAATATCACTTTTTTTATACCATAGTGACTGTTTGAAGTTAAGACAGACAATCGTCTGTTATTTAGCTTTTTGATATGATACATTGTTGGGGTTAAAATCCATTGTAGATACCGGCATATGTAATAACATAAGAGTTGATCGTGATTTGTTTTAAGCGCCATCTATTTACTCATTCGATGTACTACATTATGAATTGTAATTGTTTGATATTTTGACATTATCAGCAGCAATGTTATATTTTTGGTTATTCTGAGTAGGAATCTACGAATTTTGTATGTTGTCGATTTGTACAACCAATTAGCTGACCTAACCGAGTTTGAAGGCACGAAATTGATTATTACTGATGTACACCTAGTACTATTAATTTAGATTATTGTTTTGTTTTATTAACTTAACGATCTTATAATAACAATCGATTTACTATGCAATCTTACCTACCGGGTGTCGCACGACAGCGCCACGATAGACAGAAGTATGATTGTAGTGAAACAAATTCAATATTATTTATATGAATTTTAGGCGTCCTCTTTCTTGTTAGACTAGAATTAAATAATTTGAATGATAACAGTGTAACTGACCTGGAAAGCTGTTTGAGCCTAGCAGCTGCCTGGAGAGTTGCGTAACCAAATCTGGTGTAACGAGCCGAATCTTCTAATGGAGCGTTGAAAGCTGCCACATATCGAGCAGGATTCGTGTTATCTAGCCATAGACCTGAGAAAAGATTTATTTTAAAGTGAAACTGAGTGAATTATATCTAGGTTTCTATTCAATTTAGACTCACTTTTACTGACAATTAATGTATGTTGTTTTAATCCGAAAAATATTCCAAGGTGGTTGGTATACATTAGTTACCACATCTAACCCAAGTTAAAAATTTATGTTTTGGCATTTGTCTATTTGCAAACCAGTACTGTTTCCAGGCCTAAGTGTTGCTATTTATATTTACATCATTTGTTTTACAATCGATTACTAAAAACCAAACTTTTAGCGATTTAACAGTATTCGTGACTAATCTTACTTTTAATAATGTTAGTGGTTTCGGTAGCGTACGTACATCTAAGGTAATCAATTATAACCCTAAAAGTGTGTCAAAACTACACATCAAGATATAATTAACATATTTACACAAAGTATTAGTGGTTAGTTTTATTATCTAGATAGCTTTTTCTATGATTTTCAATATAAAAACAGTCTGGATCATCAGGTGTCTTCATTCAGATAACGATGCCTGGATGCCAATCAATTGCAGCATAAAATATCTTAACATTACATTGCTAATCGTGCAGAATTATAATTATTACCTTCCTTTTTGTAGGATGTTACACTATACTATACTGTAAAAATAATAAAACCGTATTAACTTACCCATAGAATATAATTTTGGCTCCAAAACACTATACAGTTCGTGCATTTTTTGCATACCATATTCAGTGGCTTCTAGAATATCTCTCTTTTCATCAGCAGACATATTCAAAGCTTTTACATCTTCATCGACGTCTTCATCGCTTTGCTCATAGTAATCATAGTCTGGAATCTCATCACCTTCAGGATTCATGTTAAATTTTGGTTTTGTTAAGTTTTCTTTGTCACAGTAAGTAACTACTATGGTAGAAACGTTTTTGGTGGCTGAAAAAGAGTGGTTTTTGTTATGGTTTCTTTCGATGATTGTTATGTTGTGTAATTCCTTTGTCAATGTGCTATTGAACATTGGCATCAATAGTTTAAGAGCTTCGATAATATTATACGAAGTAGTATTAGATATATTTCGATTATTCGGTTCTATTGTTAGTATTTCAACGTATTTGGTCTTCTGCGTTGAGTTCTTGTGATTTTGTGTTACATTCTGCTTGTCAATTTTTAAATGCGGTTCAGATGCGTTTTTATGTTTTATCACATCGATTTTCTCTTCAATTCCACTTCGTATGTGGGTTACAGTTTTGATTTTATCTCCATCGTTAGGAGTATTAAGTATTATAGCTTCATTTGATTTCTCATTGTTACTATGAGTTAAATTGTTTTTGATTCTATTTATAGAAGCTATTATATCGTTTATTAAATCTTCTTGATTATTATCTGCATTAAAATTAGTTATATTAGCTATGGAAGACAAAAATAATTTTGCTCGTTCATTATCTTTAAGAAAAATTCCCTTGCCTGAAGTTTTGTTGTGGATTTTGAAAATGTCCTCTAGGAGTCTTGAGAATGGACAGTTGGCAGAGCTTTTTTCATCAGAAACTTTGTTTTTTTCAGTAACTCGTTCATTGTTCACGAAGTTTAGTAATAACGGTAGAATGAAAACGACAGATATATATCTGAAAAAAAAAGAAGACTCGTCTGAAGCTTAATAATATCTTCGTTCACTTTGATACTTATAGACCGTGGATTTTTTAAACATATTGTAAACAAATACCATATCAACATTTGTTGGATTGGACTCACAATACCTTCATCTGATACTAATCTATACCTGAAATGGAAAACTTTGCAAAGATAGCAATAAGCAGTGCTCTTTTACTTCTATTTACTCTAAGATACGATATAATGATAGATATATAGAAAAATAGTTATCATTACATAGTATAAAACTAAGTCCCCTACCGCGTCTGTCTGTCTATCTGTTCGCGATAAACTCAAAAACTACTGAACGGATTGTCAAGCGGTTTTCATCAGTGGATAAAGCGATTCATGAGGAACGTTTTCGTATATAATTTGTCAAGGATTTTTTTATAGTCAGGGCGGGACAACGTCTGCCGGGCCCGCTAGTAATATATAAAATATACATAGAATACTTGTGTCGTAATTGTGTATTTAAATCCATTAATCTTTGAAATCATTAAGTGGGGGTTCTGTAAGTTATCATTAATATTCATTAATTTTATTGAAAATATCACTACATGTTATAAAACAAAGTACTCTGTCACGCCTGTCTGTCTGTCTGTTCGCTATCAAAAACTACTGAATGGTTTTCACCAGTACATAAAGTGATTCGTGAAGAAGGTTTTGGAATATAATTTTTCAAGTTCTCTTTTATCAGGGCGGGACAACTTCCACCGTGCCCGCTAGATTAATCTTTGTTTAGTAAAATTATATATCAAAAACGCGTGAAGAATGTTATGAAGATTTGCCGCGTGCACATACTTCACTTAACTCTATTTCGAAAAACTTGTGTGTGTAACGGGCTACTCCTAACTTTAACATAGATTACAATATTGCGTCGAGCGCTTTACTATATAATACATTAATCTTTGCACGTACGTGTCGCTCAAATGTAGCCTCTAAAACACTACTAGTTAAGTTAATCGTGATTTGTTGTAAGCGATATCTTGCCGCTCATTCGACATACTACATTGTTAACTGGCAAATGTTTGATATTTCTGTGGTGTCCTTAATTTATATTATAGTTGTTTGGCTATAAGCGTAGTTCAGTGGATCTTTGAAGGCCTGTCGGGCCAATAGCGTAGTCAGCATAGTATTCATTAGAAAATAGTCTTCTATCTTATGTTAATCGTCGTTTTGTTACAATGTTTTTTATTTACTGTAAAGCTTAAGTTCGTTGTAAAATTCGAATAGGATGTAATCTATTTATTAACTAATTTACAATGATACCTTATCATTACATAGTATAAAACAAAGTCCCCTACCGCCTGTCTGTCTGTCTGTTCGCGATAAACTCAAAAAGTATTGAACCGATTTTCATGCGGTTTTTGCCAGTGGATACAGTGATTCATGAGGAAGGTTTTGGTATATAATTTGTCAACGATTTTTTTTATAATCAGGGTGGGACAACGTCTGCCGGGCCCGCTAGTCTATACATATAATAAGAGCGGAAATCTAACGTGTCTGTGACTTTTTGGATTTTTGTAAAAAAAAAAAAACAAAATTGTTGCAGGTGTCTAGGAAAAAGTAATAAAATACATTTTAATCATTTTTGGAAATGTTTATCAGTATGTTTGAATGCGCATCACTGCTAAAATACTGGGTTTACGATAAACCTTTTCAAGAAAATCGTAAAGCACATATTCGACTAACATTTAGTCTTTATTTTATTAAATTTGGTTCGGTATATAATAAGTTATAGTAATTTAATTGACGATGCGACTTAAGTACGAGAGAAAAGTAGATAGAAATTAGACTTAATACATTCAGATGACTTTATTAATCACTGTTTTACATAAGGCTCCGCTCGGACGAAGTCGCAGGCACAGCTAGTAAGTAGTAAAAACATAATATCACTAAGAAACTGAGTAAAAAATGTTCATGTCATTTTATACGAGTTACGGTGGCTTTAATATTGATATTTGCTAAAAACTATTACGGGGCATAATATAGGCTTGTAGGGACACAAATAATGTCGAGGCAAAATAAAATGTACGTGTGTGCAGAAAATATAGAGAGAGCGGCTGCGTCCGCGCTCGATTAAGTTGGTAATAAACTCTCAAAACATATAGACGTCATTTTATTTGTATATTCCCAGAACGTGGTTAACGGAAATTTGGACGTTAAATAAATCAAATTATACGTTAAACGATTTTTTAAATTTTAACACAAAGTTTTTAAATTTATTACTACATTAAACTAGAGTTATCTGAATTTAACGGACATCCATTTAGAATCGTAGAGGAAATCGCAGTTAGTTACATAACTCGACTAAATACAGTTTACATTTTCCTCATATTGACACGGAGCTTTGTTGTCACCATTAAATATGACTACATTGTGCAACCTCAACCATACTTGCTTATATTCTTGGAAATAAAAATTACACTCACGGATCACAAAGCGGATGTGCTAAATTGCGTAATTTTAAAAACATTTCATAAGATCATATATATTTTTTTTTATTAGCAATATCGTGAAATGTATATATTTTTTATAGATTTTTTAGTTTTTATAGATTTTATAAGTCACGTTGTGGTCGTTAATGCTACGAATAACACTATAAGAGAAGCAAACTTGTTTTTAAGTGTAGTCACTGGAACATACACCTACAGTTGCTATAATAAAAGTCTATAGTATCTCACTGCAAAGATGATGCTGCAAAAACATTTCCCAAACTAGTTACGATCACAAAGTTAATTAGTCAATTAATTTTACTTTAATACTGAACAGCTGTTTGGTAAAAGCCTTTGTAAAAAAAAATCTTTTTCTGAAAAGAAATTTCCTTGCAAACACCGCGTATAAACTCGTAGTAACCGGTACGACAGTGCGGTGACTCATTAATGCATGGAATACGCGCTTGTTTACTAATTTCCTCATCATTTATATATAATTTTTATGTATATATTTTAATAGATATATATATGTAGCTAAAATTGGTGTACTTTTAATAGAAAAGAAACACAAAAACAACATTACTACTTAGGTATTTGTGACGTAAAACATATTTTAAAAGATTCAGATCATAGTGCATGAAAAATTGTTCTAACCAATTTTAAAGATAGAGATGTCAAACTGTGTGCAAAGATTTCAGTTACAGGTGTAGGTATATACACTATTCTTATCGTTCTTTGGAGGTAATAATAAAATTTAAAAAAATTGAGACAGTCATAAGGACTGCCGACAAAAATCAAAACTCAAAACAACGGAATAACTATGTTCCCTTTTGAAGTTTTAAATTGAATGTTGCCTCAATTATTTATATTTCATAATTTTGATGTTGAAATTATTAACATAAGTCTGGTTTTCACATATATTGGCACTCAATGCAATAATTATATATAATTTTATAAAGTTTATTAATGAATCAAACACATTGGGCTGCACGAGCTTACAAAATATCAATATAAAATGTAAGCAGGCAAAGAAAAACTGGATTCAATGCAATATTATCTATAAAAGGCCTCGGCAGGATGTGTCTCTGATTACGTTTAATCGCTTTACTAATGCTATCTTTAAGAAAATACTACGACGCTGAGAATGTAAAACTTATTGTTAGATACCGTTAACGATATATAGCTACGCTCGCGGCTTCGCTCCCTTTTGTTATTATTTACTGCTATTAACACTAGATCAATTATAGCTAAATGTTCTTGTGTACAATATTCTTCGCGTACACATATCAAGGCATATTAATTTACTTGACGATTGGTCAAACAATATAGAAGTTGATGTACAGCAGCGCCATCTATTACAGAGTTGTAGTAACATCGATTAAAAACTGTCTCCATGAAAAAGCACTTAGCTGTGACGATTTTCATAGATGGCGTTGATGTTTATTAATCACATATATACAGTCATCCGTTTTTGCAAATATAGATACTGGACTATTTACGAAACTGAATTAAGGAATTGGTGCAATGCTCGACTAATGCTATGGGCTATATCTTAATCAGAACTGGACCACTATCTCATTTATTTGACACCCTCCTGTTATTGTAATTTCATGTTGTTTTCATTTCACATGAAAAAGCGATAAGTTAACTAATGATAGAGGTTTCGTTACGACTTTAGCCTATCATATAGTGGCTTTTAATTTTTAATCATAATCTTGCGATATTTGAACTCTCAGATGGGATAAGAACTTCTGGGACGTTATAACAAAGGTGCCGCCATCTTGTTAAAATACTGAAGATGTCACAAGAAAACCTTGTAATAATCTAAGTGAAAATTGATAGTCAAAGTGGAAGAAAAATTACTACCGCAAAGACAAACTTATTCCGCTTCCTGAGAGTTGAAAATTAAAGGATACTAGACAACATTTCAAGAAATTATAAATAAATCATGATGGGACATATTTTTACACATAGCTTTTCAATTTTTACATAAGACTAGCTTGTATATGGAACTTAAACATTTGGTATACTATAAGCACAGATAAATAACACGTAATTATGCTCATCGATTTCTGACGTACATTTTACGTAGTACAGTCGTCGCCAACATTCTAAATATAAATATGCAAAAATAAGTATACACTACGTATTATATTATATGTATATACTAGCGGCCCCGGCAGACGTTGTCCCGCCCTGATTATGAAAAATCCTAGACAAATTATACACTAAAACGTTCCTCATGAATCACTCTTTCCACAGGTGAAAACCGCATGAAAATCCGTTCGGTAGTTTTTGAGTTTATCGCGAACAGACATACAGACAGACGCGGTAGGGGACTTTGTTTTATACTATGTAATGATATATATCTTATGGATAAACAAGTGACAATTAAAATTCCTATAATAATATTTTAACTTCCGATGTCGTTAATTTTTCATTGTTCTTTAGCCACAATAAAATCTCAATACCATAAATTGTGCTTAAAGTTTTAGTTTCGGTTTTATATATTTTATTTGAATATTTAAACTTCATTTAAATTTTTGAGCTCTCGTATATTATGCACGTTAGTTTCACATCTAGTAGGTTACATTATTAACAACTTTACCGTACAGAATCGAACATCTTTTGTAACCAGTTTTGTGGAATAAAAAAAAAATAAGTGTGTGTGTACTTATGTACACGCGTTAGAAGTTATACTTCTTTGGCGTAACAAGATAACAATCTGTTCAAAAATTTTATCTTTCGCGTTAATCTACGTTTGTAGAAAAAAAAAACGACACTAACAATAGAAAAAAAGGTATTTAATACATTGAAAGTTTTAATACAAAGAAATACGAACAACAAATCAAAGAAACAAAATGTTGACTATAGCTAACTTAAGGTGAGCGGTTAAGCAGACAGCTTCATACTGTTAATTTTGTGTCACAGATGCGCGCGCATCTTAAAATTTCACTCTCATCATTTTTTCATAACGCGCCTAAAGAAGTATAACTTCAAAAACTTTGTTTTATATTCAATTAGCTGATACCCGCAACATCGTCTACATCTTTAATTATTTTAATTGTTTTGTTATATTTCAAATGGATTAATTAGGCAGCATTTTCAACGATAGCTCCCAGGCGGTTTGACCTCTTCAGACACTTCTAATAATTATTGTTATATTTAAATCAATTTACATAAAAACTTAACAGTTATACACATAAACCTTCCTCGTGAATCACTCTAACTATTAATCAAAACCGCATGAAAATCCGTTCAGTAGTTTTTGAGGTTATCGCGAACAGACAGACGGACGTGGCAGAGGACTTTGTTTTATGTTATGCGCAAGCCAGAACTTACGGTTATGCTCAGAGTGGCCAAAAAGATTGACGAAGATTTTAATTGTTCGCCTCCTAAGAATAATAGCGTGATGCTAGATGGAGATGCGTTATAGATGCTCAAACTCGAAACTCGAAACTGATATTTCCACAGAAGTAAAAGAAATATTTACACAAACAAACACTACCTTGAACTTCACAATATTACTATAGATGCTTACTACTAGACATATTATGAAAGTCCGCCATGTACGGGATTCGAACCCGCGAACTTATGGCTCAGTGGCTTTTTTTTCCTCGAACTGACTACTCTATTGACCTAGGAAGGACTTAACAGCTTCACCGGACTACTAAGGCGAGCGCTTAAGACACTCAGCCGATTTTATTTGACAAATAGCTCAAGGGTGCACGGCACACCTCGGCTTGGGCTGTTGCCTGACTCATGCAATTCGCGATTGGCTCAGTGGCATTAATATTACAACTACGATTATCTTAGCTTCGGTAATATTGAGCTCTTGAAGGAACACGTGGTGACGAAATCTAACTCTTCTTTGACTACCCGCCACAGTTTGGTTGAAAATTCATCACCAAACCATTATAGGAGATTTTCGGCAGTTGTATTTATAGTCAATTCTTCTAAATTGTGATTTAACATCAGCTGAGATTGTGAACAATAGCTAAAACCTAGATATAAGTAAATTAAGTAACTATTTGTATTATCTTGTATATAATGTAATTTATATACAATGAATACAAAAAACAGAGACATACTTCAGTCTTATAATAAAAATAAAGCAAACAAACTAATCAATACCAAAATAACAATTAAATAAGATAAAATTGAATGATGCACGATCCTAACCTTACAATTCCCATTTCTGTGTTTTTTAAATTTAAAACATTCCACTTAATTATCATAGATGGCACTGTATTTAATTTGCTCTGTCTAATGGCACCTGTTCTTAATTACACCGCACACAAAAAAAAAACTTTATCAAGAATAAAAGCGTAACAAACGCGATAACGAATTTCGCGGGATAACGCAGAGAGCTTCTGGTTCAGTGTTCCTGATCGCGTGGTTAGGTTGTGCGAGGCGCCATGGGACTAACTGTTACATAACTCCGGGAGGCTGCGATGATTAAAATACTGTTATAAGACCTCCGCTCGAACGATGATCTCTGGTTTGCGTGCTTGTTTTGTGGCGAAATGAGATTTTTTGGCTCTCTCACAACGTAAGTTCGGTGCGAATGTTTTTTTTTATCTTTTACCACATTGGATCCGGTATTCACGGGTCCGTTATTCTTATTTCACGTTTAAGATACTTTATTATGTTGTCTTTCTTTTTTTTTAAATAAATTCGCTATAGGGTGCTCATATAACAGTGTATTGAGCCAATTTAATGACACATCGAGTTTTGGGAACGCACTTTAATTTTGTTTTTATTGCGGTTTTAAATTTATTTGGCTTTACGTGTGATATGGGTACTTTTATCGTATATATAAGGTTGTTATATATCTTATGTACCATTTAATTTTCCATAAATAAGATATCTTTACATCTGTGGATGACAAAAATATTGTTTTTATGACAAAAATAATGTTTTTACTTGTGACGAGGCGACCCTTTTAACTATTGCGCTATCTATATTCGATAAATTTCGTTTCTGAACATAATATACTCTAAGGTCTATAATAGGTCTCGAACTCCGAATTTAATAAAACTAGTTTTCATTGTGTACGAGAGGCAATATTTTAGATAGTAGATTAGTATGAATTTTGAGTTTAAAGTACGATGTTAGTTTCTAAGAGACTAAGCAAGGAAATCTTTTGCTGCGAACCTGTCCGACACTTATAGGAACTCCCTGTACTATAATGCGTGTTATTGAAAAGACATAATTTATTTACTTACAATTACTATATATTCCTACAGATTAGAATCAATTATCTTTAATAGCCTACCTTGATATAAAATATTATTTATGTTATCGTTAATATTTTTATGTTTCAATTTAAGTATGTTAATACCTGGCACGATTATCTTTTACTCGTATAAGGAAATACAGTTTTACAGTTAATCTGCACTTTTAAGCAATTTCTTATTCATTCGTATCGCCTTGTCATGACAGATAAATAATTGGTATCGTAAGCCTTGTCGTATAACTGAATGCGTTCTGAGAATTGAAATATGGTGCTATCGAAACATCAATTTTGATTTTAAGTGCCAGTGCCATTAATTTCTCAAGTTGTAAGCTCTTTTTATATCGAACTATTGATGTGACTTGTTTTGAATAATTGCTACAATAAGAATATAAGACGAAGAAGAGAATGTAGCTTATAATCTGCTATGCCCTTACCAAACTAACTACCTTCAGTTACATCGTTTTTTATTATGATTACAATTATGTAATTCATAATAATTATACATAATGTTAAATAATTGCACTGTCTACGGATTAAGTTCAAGTAATATCTATATTTTTAATTTGGATATATGTATGGAATGTGGCCTATCGATCGACGCTACTATTTATGCACTGGCGTTTAAGAATAGGAATATTAAAAAAGATTTTCAAATTATAGAATTTCATTATTACAAATATATATATGAAATGTCGACATTGAAAGATAATATTTTCCTTACTTGCCGAACTAATCGGTCACGATATTTGTGAATAGTATATAATAATAGTAATATAATAATAAATGTATTCGTAGTTGCCTCTTTTTGCCCAAAATTAATACAATTGTAAACAGAGATATGTTCGGATATAGCGTTATATGCGATTATATCATTTCACGATGAGTTTTTACGGGGATCTTATATTGCCATGTACTGAATTGTATATTTTATTCATAATCCTGTGGTTATTTGATTTTGTAACATTGGTGGTATTTTACGTAACACAGTTCGGTTATTGTGCGCAAGTGAAGTAGATGGGAAATAATAACACGAGGCGTGAATTTTGAGATGCCATAGAAACCCCATGGAAAGTTCTAACCATGGGACCACCATCTTTTTTGAACGTTGAAATTATCACAAAACATTTATAATATTATTTATAATTATTATATACTCGACAATAAAAGTAATAATATAGAAGATTGGTTGCCTAAATTAAAATTAAGAAAAAATATTTAACGTTCCTTAGTACGATGTTTATTGCATTAAGAACACAGAAATATATTTTTGGTTACATATTTCCAATATGAATGTTGGAAGTTTTGTATGTCAGTATTCCAAAATATCGTATCACTCATCCATAGTCCAAATCCAAAGACACACGAATAATGTTGTTTTTTTTTTAATTTTCGTTTCGCAACCGATCTCCCAGATTACTACTGCCATTGTCGAGCAGGTAATAATTTTACAAGTGTCTTGCGATAATATCAATGAACTAAGAACTTACCATGGAAGTTTTGTAACATCTCATAACTCATACTCCGTGGTATTATTTTCCATCCACTTCACTTATTAATAACAACAATAACTGAACTATGTTACGTAAAATGCCACCGATATTACAAAATATATAGTCAAATAACACAAGATTGTAAATACAATATAAACCTTACTACATGGCAGACTAACATCCCGACACAAACTCAACAATGTTGTTAAATCCAGAAATAGCGAATCGTTTCATTAAATTCATTCCGGTGTAATTGAGGCCGCAGCGCCCCGAGCGAAAAGTCATTACATACATTACGTGAAGTACTATCGGGAGACGTCGATACAAGTTTCGGGTTAAAGACCTTCGCGACAAAAAATCATTGTAAAAAACGTAGACGGTTCTGTTTGTCGTTGAGATGGGTACTCGTTGAATATATATTTCCGTTTATTGCTATATCCGTCTGTCTGAGTTTAAATTCTTATATCATTTTATTTTTGTGTTCAGGTTAAATTACACCGAAGCAAGTAAATGTTGAGACGAGCGTGGTGCCATTTTGGTATTCTCTTTGCTACTTCCTAATATGTAAGTCATATAAAATTAGAAACGACAAAGTGGGGAGTTAGTAAAAAAATAGATAGATATGTATGTAAACTCAGATATTTTAGGCAAACTTACAACTTGGATTCGTTTAAATTCACCCAAAGATGATACAACTAAAATTTAGCACATTTTCTTTCAAATGCTAGACTATTACTGCTTTTAATTGTATACGAAACATATATCAGTTGTACTTGCAAGCATAGAACTTGGTTTTGACTGCGTCTGTACGAATCGATGATGGGAATATTTACCGGGTTTTTGCGATCTTTATGCTTATTCGACGTTAGTTTATACTAACAACATTTTCACTTTAATTCTTTTTATATCCCTTAATCTCTCGCGAATTCCGATGGTTCTAGAAAGTTGGAGCGATAGAAAATGAAGAGTCAGTAAATAATAAACGATGATGGTTCAGGTATTAGTCGACCAGCTCTGCGTTGTTTATGGGTGTTTATTTCTGGTGGATCTCGTTTATCTTTTTGACTTTGGCTTTCTCATTGACTCTGGACTTGTTTGTGCACGCGACTTGGCTTGTTTTTTGGATTTTTGTGAATTTACTCTGTTTCTGACCTGGCTTTGTTTTTCTGGATTGTTTTCTTGCCTACCGATTAACTTGGCGCGTTGCGCGGACTCTGTTCTTTTTGCCTCATGGTTTGCTGGTGACCCTGTGGTCTCCGGTGGACCATGAGTGCCAAAAAGATTACCAAAAAACGCACGAGCGTGGCGATGGACTCCGATACGGAGGTGGAGGGACGGGCGGCTCCCAAGGTGAGCACCTCTTGCAGGAGGACTGCGAGGCGTGTCAGCCGCAACGTGGGTACTCGCGGGGTTATGGGGGAGGCCGACGGGTCGTTTGACCGGGCCTTGGCCGGCAGCCTGAGTGCGGCGGAGTCGGAGGCAGGTTCCGACATCGGTTCGGTCGTTGCCTCGGCCACTGGATCCAGAGCCGGCTCCAAGGCGGGATCTGCGGCGAGCTCCGAGGCGGAGGCCGACCCTATAGACACCGACGACTTGGATGTCTATACCCTGAGGACGTTGGCGGAGGTTAAGGTGACGGCCATCCTGGAGACCGTCAAAAAGTCACGGAATATTTCGGGGCCCTGCATTAAGGCGTTGAAGGGCGCGGCCAAGACCCTGCGGGAGGTGGTGGAGGCGCTTGCTGACCGCACGGAGTCGGCGGAAGTAATGACGCTACAGAGGGACACCAAGAACCTCCGCCGCCAGGTCGAGGACCTTAAGGCGGAGGTTCTGGCGTGGAAGCAGGAGGCGAACGCCAAAAGGCAGATGCCCCCGCCTCCTGCTCCCGCAATGGCGCCGACGGAGCCTTCCGCACACCAGTGGGAGGAGGCCCTTGCCGGGGCTGTGTCCCGCCTAGAGCGCTCCCTCCAGACGTCGCTCAGCAACATGCTGAACGCACGTCTGGAGAGCCTGGCGAGTCGCCTCCCGCCAGAGGCTCCAGTTCGCCCCCCTCTGGCGGTGGACAAAAAGAAGGGAGGAGCCGGGGCTCCGCCCACGAGGCCGGCACCGGTGGCCCAGGCCCCGATCGCCCAACCTCTGGGCATGAGCTGGGCTGAGCTTCCTGCCCCTACTACCACGACGGAGTGGACTAAAGTAGTGGGCAGGAAGAAGAAGGCGGTCCCGGCTTCGCAGCCCAAGGCCTCCGCGGCCGCCGCGGCGCCCCCGAAGGCGCCCCCAAAGCCGCAGGCGAAGCCACCAGGGCCGAAACTGCCATCCGTCCCCCAATCGGCTGCGGTTGTTGTGACGCTGCAGGATACCGCGGCCGACAGGGGGATAGGATACAGGGAGGTCCTGGTGAAGGCGCGGGAAGCCGTGGCCCTGCCAGCCATGGGCGTCGGGGAGGTCCGGGTCCGGCAAACGGCCACGGGAGCCCGGAAAATTGAGCTCCCGGGGCAGACGAAGGAGAAGGCCGCCGAACTGGCCCGGGAGCTCAAGGTGGCGCTGGCCGACATCGCCACGGTCGTCGTACCTACAAAGAGGGTGGACATCCGGATCGTCGGGCTGGACGATTCGGTGTCCACCCTCGAGATTGAGACGGTCGTGGCGGCGAAGGCCGGCTGCAGGGTCGCCGACCTGAAGGTCGGCGAAATAAAGCGGAACTGGGGGGGCCTCGGCGCAGTCCATGTGACGCTCCCCGCGGCGGCGGCCAAGGAGCTTGTCCAGGCCGGCAAGCTCCTGGTCGGGTGGAGCGTCGTGCGCGTCCACCTGCTGGACGAGAAGCCCCTACGCTGCTTTAAGTGTATGGGCTTGGGGCACACCCGCCCCACGTGCCCCTCCTCGTCCAGCAGGGGGGATGGCTGTTACCGCTGCGGCGCGGCAGGCCATAAAACGGCCGAATGTAAAGCGGAGGTGGCCCGCTGCACCGTATGTGCCGACGCCGGGAGGCCCTCAGGGCACGTGATGGGGAGCCGAAATTGCAGGCCCCCCACCACCAAGGGTAGGGACCTCCCGGTTGTGGGCACAGGTCCAAGGGTGGTGGCTGCCAGGCAGGAGGAAGTTGCAATGGACCAATAATGGATTGGTCCATATGCAATTTCCTCCAGGCGAACCTCAACCACTGCGCCGCTGCACAGGATCTCCTCGTGCAGTCAGTGGCGGAGTGGGGTATCGGGCTCGCGGTCGCCACGGAGCCCTACTTCGTTCCCTCCCAGCCGCAGTGGGCTGGGGACCGGAACGGCTCCGTGGCGATCGTGGCGGGTCGAGGTTCGTCCCTGGCGGCAAGAGAAAGAGGGGCCGGGTTCGTGACGGCCGTCTGGGGAGAGTACGCCATTGTGGGGGCGTACTTCTCCCCTAACAAGCCCCTGCGGGAGTTCGAGGCGTACCTCGGCTCCCTGCAGGGAACTGTCAGACGGCTGTCGCCGCTCCCCGTGGTCCTCATGGGGGATTTAAATGCTAAATCGAGGACCTGGGGAGCGGCAGTCACGGACCTGAGGGGCATGGCCGTTGAGGAGTGGGCAGCCGAGTTGGGGCTGTCCCTCCTCAACCAAGGGAGCGTCCCTACGTGCGTGCGATGGAACGGGGCGTCGGTGGTGGACGTCTCGTTCGCCACACCGTCTGTCGCACGCCGTGTCCGGGGGTGGAGAGTGCTGGAGGAGGTGGAGACCTTATCGGACCACTGATATATCAGGTTCGAGGTCTCCACCTCCCAAGCCGGGATTGGCACCCGCCCCCGGAGGGGCGCGAAGTTCCCCTGTTGGGCGATGAGCCGCTTCAACCGTGAATTAGCGGAAGAGGCGGCCATCGTCCAGGCCTGGGCCATGCCCCCCCCCACAGGGGCTGATGTCGACGCGTCAGCAGCCCGCCTCCGTGCAGCCCTCACGGAGGTTTGCGACGCGTCGATGCCGCGGAGCGTACACCACCCAGACAAACGGGCGGTGTACTGGTGGTCGCCGGAGATCGCCGCTCTCCGAGCGGCCTGCTCCGCGGCCCGGCGGCTGTTCGGGCGCAGCCGCCGGCGCCGGCATAGGGACCCGG
Source organism: Antheraea yamamai (assembly GCA_036509395.1). NCBI lineage: Eukaryota > Metazoa > Arthropoda > Insecta > Lepidoptera > Saturniidae > Antheraea > Antheraea yamamai. Next base: position 1,499,898 of record AP028440.1, read on the forward strand.
AGGCGGAGGCCCGGCTGTATGGCAGCTATAGGGAGTGCAGGAAGACCATGCAGGCTGCCATCAGCCGGGCGAAAGAAGCAGCATGGGAGGAGCTGCTCCAGACGCTGGAGGGGGATCCTTGGGGGCGCCCGTACAGGATCGTACGAATGAAGTTACGATCCTGGGCGCCCCCGGCGACGGAGACCCTCCGGCCGGAGGTGGTAGCGAGAGTCGTGGGAGAACTGTTCCCCGACCCTCCGATGCTATCAGCTCCTCCCATGCCTCCGCCTCGGGAGGTAGTCGAGGAGGTGCTCGACGGTCCTCCCCCTCCGATAACGGGGGAGGAGATGGGGAGGGCTATCGAGCGCCTCCTCAACCGGCGAAGAGCGCCCGGCCCTGATGGGGTCCCGGGTCGGGTGCTCGGCCTCGTCTTGGGCCAATTAGGGGGGTGGCTTCGGGAGCTGTTCGACCGGTGTCTTTTGGTCGGGCAGTTCCCGAAGCCCTGGAAGCTTGGGCGGCTCTGCCTCATGGCAAAGGCAGGCCGCCCTCCGGACTGCGCGTCCGCGTATCGGCCCCTCGTCTTGCTGGACGACGCCGGGAAGGTGCTGGAGAGGATTATCTCCTCCCGGGTCGTCCAGCACCTAGAGGGCGTGGGGCCGAATCTGGCGGACACGCAATATGGCTTCCGGACAGGGCGTTCCACAGTGGACGCCCTGTGCCTCCTGAAGTTGCTGTCGACAGAGGTGACCTCCCAGGGGGACAGGGTTTTGGCGGTGTCACTCGACATCGCCAACGCCTTCAACACCCTGCCGCATGGTGTCATACGGGAGGCGCTCCGATATTTCGGAGTGCCCCCGTATCTGCGGCGGGTGTTGGAGGCGTACCTCGAGGGTAGGGAGGTCGCCTATGTCGATGGCGATGGGCGGATGGTCCGACGGGCCACAAGGCGGGGGGTTCCACAGGGGTCGGCCTTGGGGCCGCTCCTGTGGAACATGGGCTACGACTGGGTGCTCCGCGGCGTGCTCCCATATGGGGCACGCCTCATATGTTACGCGGATGACACCCTAGTCGTAGCCCGGGGGGGGGGGGAGTGGAGGGAGGTGGAGCGCCTGGCCACGATGGCCACAACCCTCGTGGTCAGGCGCATAAGGAGGTTGGGCCTCAGGGTGGCCCTCGAAAAGACCGAGGCCCTACTCTTTCATGGGCCTCGGCGAGGGCCACCACCAGGGGCCCACATAGTGGTGGAGGGCGCCCGGATCAGGGTGGGGACCCAGATGAAATATCTGGGCCTCGCCCTGGACGGGCGCTGGCGGTTCGAGCCCCACTTTGCGGGGCTCGGACCGCGAATTGCTGGGGCGGCGGCGGCACTCGGCCGGTTGCTCCCCAACATAGGGGGGCCGGGCGCCGGGTGCCACCGACTCTACATGGGAGTCGTGCGGGCGATGGCCGCCTACGGGGCACCGGTGTGGGCCGACGCCCTCGGTGCCGCCAACGTGCGCGCGCTGCATAATGCGCAGCGCACGGTGGCACTGAGGGCGATCCGGGCGTACCGCACGGTGTCCTCGGCGGCGGCCTTTACGCTCGCCGGCTCCCTGCCCTGGAAGCTGGAGGCAGGAGTTCTCGCCGCTGTGTACGAGTTCACGGCGGCGAGGAAACGAAGGGGGGAGCCTCCGGCTCCCAGGGAGGTAGAAGCGGAGAGACGGCGTCTGCGGGAGGACGCCGTGGAAAGGTGGCAGCAGGACCTGGCGGACGAGCGGTTCGGACGATTTACCGTGGACGCCGTCCGCCCGGTCCTGCGGGTGTGGATTGGGAGGAAGTGGGGCTCCCTGACGTTCCGACTGGTGCAGGTACTCACCGGACACGGTTGTTTCGGGTGGTACCTGCACCGGATCGCACGCAGGGAGCCGACCGCCGCCTGCCACGAGTGCGGCGCTGTCGAAGATACCGCGCAGCACACTCTGTCTGAGTGTGCTGCGTGGGGGGAGCAGCGCCGCATTCTGGCGGCGGCGGTGGGAACGGACTTATCGCTGCCGAGCGTGGTTTCGGCCATGCTCGGCAGCGAACAGGCTTGGCGAGCGATGGCCTCCTTCTGCGAGGAGGTTATCTCGCAGAAGGAGGAGGCGGAGAGGGCTCGCGAGGCAGATCCTCAAAGTGGCCCTCTCCGCCAAAGGAGGACAGGCGGGAGGAGGCGGCGCTTTGCCCAACTCCTCCCGCCACCGTAGCCGGACCTGAGGGGATGGGCCGGGGGGCCCATCTCCTCATTGCACAGGTCCGGCGGACGAGGGGGGGCAGCCGGTGTGTACCCGGTCTGTCCCTCTATAGGTAGGAGCCCGGCGGTCACCTTCCTTCTACAAGGTGATTAGCTGGAACGATCCCTTGCCGCCCCCACACAACGGTCTGTCGGTACACCGTGGGGTTTTAGTCCGTGCGAGTCGGACATAACCCACTCTCTCCCCCGGGAGGGTGGGTATCCATAAGGGATTTCCCCACGTTAAAAAAAAAAAAAAAAGGTGTTAGCGTCGTTATTTTTAGACACCTGCAATAAAATATTATATAGAAATGTAAAAAGTAGAGACACGTTTAATTTAAATTCTTATTATATGCGTAGAAGATATAGATTTCTATATATTATTTAATGCAGACAAAACCGCGCGCAATTGCCTGTTGCCTTAATAAATAATAACATACATTGTTCGTCTTAAAACGCATGGAAGTTTCAAGAACTCTTTATAGATATGTTGATAGAACTTTTGATTGGATTGTGTTTCCATTTTCTTTTTGCTGAATATTATATTCATTGGCAGAAGACTCACCAGAGAAATAAAAGAAAGGAACAATATTTACTTATACGGTTATTTAGGGAATTACAGTAACTTCATCGACATGATCATTATGACATCTGTATGTAAATAGAAATACAAGTTTTGACAAGTTTTTTAGTAGGTAACTCTTCATTCGCTGCTTTCAACTGATTTTCTTTTTTTTATGTTGACGAGCTTTATTGTTGTCAAGAACAGAATATTTAGAAACATGTCGGTTTTCCTGGTTATTAATGAAACTTAAAATAAAAAGAATTATGGCCGAATTTCGAGCACTAGACCAACACTAGTGTCTAGTATTAATAAATCTCTAGTTAGCTGTTTGGATATTTAAAATTTTATTCAAGATTTTTATAGGTGGTTGTTGATAACCATTATAAAGATGTAGGTGGTAGAGCCACGCTTGTAGGTGGTAGAGCCATGCTGAAGCTATTACTGCTTTCAGCATGAATGGGTTGGCTTGTCCGGGGTAGTACCCACCCTCTCACAGAAAACCGACGTGAAGTAACAGTGCTAGCCATTGTTGCATTTCGTTCGATCAGTGAGAGCGCCGGACCCCGGACAAAACACAGGCTGGCAATGCACTTGCGACTCCCTTGGTGTTGCAAGTGTCTATGGACGGTGATGATCACCTAGTATCAGGTGACACAAAGTTGTTCGTTTGCCTCGTATGATATAAAAAAACTAATGACAAATAATGGTGACGCCGCGGCGATGTCGACGTCACCGTGGGGGAGCGGGTGCGGGGGTTTCTATGCTGAATTTAAGTGGACTGTATTTGCGGGGGTGCTATATCTGATATTCAACTATTGCGATCAGCTACGAATAGGGAGATAAGGGTAGGAAGTAAACTTGGCACATACCTCGCGGCGCTGCAGTCTCCACGTGGCTAGCCGGCTGGGTGATTCTCGTTTCTTTCCACTGGGTTTCCTCCCACACAACACTTATTGTTTATAATATATGTCGTCACGTATGTAGCGATGCGTTTATTTCTCACTCGAACAGGCGAAAACTCAAAATGTTAGCATGCGGCGCGGTCGACACAACAATCACTGTGCGGCGCGCAAACTACACGACGATAGCAGTCGAACACACACAATAGCGGCAACAGTCGAACACTGGCGGCCGCAATCGAAACTAGCGGCGCGGGCGTCGCGATACCGAACTAGCATGTGCCAGGAAAAGGTGATTGGGCAAGGCTAGAAAGGTGGCGTGACTTGATCGCAATTAATTGGTCGGGCTTCAAAGTGGCGCGATTTAAACCATAATGCGGGAATTTTCAAAAATACATAAAGCGGCGCAACCATATAAGATATATAAAAAAATTTGTTCTGTATGTATCTCTTTATTTAACTTAAAAATGGCTTGATCGATTTCCATGAAATTTTGAAGAACGGAAGTTTATGTCATTCTTCAATGAACATTCGTTATCATACAAGAATCTACTTTAGAAATAGTAATAAAAATGTTAGAAAAGTGTATATTTCTTAAATCTCAACTGATTTTGATGAAGTTCTCTCATTCCGAAAACTATAATAATTATGCTCTAAAAATTATCAATAATATTCTTAGAAATCGATAAAAATAAAACTTCTTATAATTAAATTTTCTTTAATCGCAGCCAACTTTGATAAAATTTTAAACACGGCAAGCACTTGTCGTAGCAAATTAAATAACCTATTAAAATTATTAGAAACTACCTAAAACCCGTGACTTCGTCTGTGTCGTTTGTCACAATTGTTATGTTTTTTCTTAACTTTATTTTTGGCAACCAATCTTTTAGATTATTACTGCCATTGTCGAGTAGTTAATAGTATTACAAGTTCTTCTTCCATTCTATTTTTGGCAACCAGTCCTCTAGTAGACTATCACTACTTTCACGTTTCGGCTGCCCAGGTATACTTTCAAGTGACCAGGGTAGGCAGTTCGAAAGTAATTTGTTTAAGGAATTAATGAAGTGTCTAGGGATAGAAAAGACACGTACTACGCCTTACCACCCTCAAAGTAATGGAACAGTCGAGAGATGGCACCGTTCGTTGAAAGCATCGTTAATGGCTAAGTTAAATTCTAACTCGTGGATTGACGAGTTACCTTTAGTACTGTTAGGCCTCCGAGCATCTCCACGCACTAACATTAATGTCATTGCTACACTACCATTGTCAAGTGAGTATCGATATTACAAATTTCTTCATATAATTTCAATGAACTAACAAAATGGTGGCCATCTTGTTAGAACTTCCCATGGAGTTTTTGTGGCATCTCAGAATTCATGGTCCGTGGTATTATTTTCCATTCACTTCACTTATGCACAATAAACAAATCATATTACATATAACACCACTACTTTTACACAATATAGATTCAAGTAACACAAGATTATGAATAAAAAATAAAATCCACTACATGACAGACCAAGATCCCGCCAAAAACTCTCAATTGTTATGTTATATCTCAAAGAGATTAGGCAGCGTTTTCGACGAAAGCTCCCAGACGGCTTGACTTTTTCCGACACTTCCAACAATTATCGTTATATTTGAACCAATTTTAAAATATCTTAACAAATTATATACCTAAACGTTCCACGTAAATGAAAATCCATTAAAAATAGTCTTTGAGGGTATCGCGAACACGCATCAAAATCCTAAAATCCTCTTTCTCTTGTCTATAGGTACGTACATACATACATATAATAAGAACAGAAATGTAAAGTATCAGTAAGTTTTTAGATTTTTGAAAAAAAAAATTGTTACAGTTGTCTAGGAATAAGTAATAAGATATATTGCAATCAATTTTAGAAATGTCTGTCTGTCTGTTTGTATGAACACGCATCACTGCTAAAGTACTGCGTTAATGATAAAACCTCACCAACAAAATCATAAAGCATATCTTCGAGTAAGATTTAGTCTTAGTTTCATTAAAATCGGTTCACTCTATCAAAAGTTATTGTAATTTTAATAACGACGCGACTTAAATATGAGAGAAAAGTAGATGGTAATTAGGATTAATACGTTCAGATGACTTTAAAATCACTGTTTTTTTACAAAAGGTTTCACACGGACGAAATCGTGGGCACAGCTCTTATTAAAATGATTGAGGTATGTCGTTGTGCGCACATCAATCGATATACTGGACAGATTTTAATCACATTCTTTTGTTTTGTTTCTTAAACACATGTATCCTTATGTAAAATTAGATAATTAGAGAAAATTAGGATAGCTATATTAACTAACGGTTATCAGCTAGTAAATAATAAGCTAGCTATATTCATTAAGCACAGTTAAATAATTGGGTAACTGTGCCCGCGACTTCGTTTGTGTGGAACTTAGTATTAAAAAAAACACAGTGAATAAATAAATCACCTTAATGTATATTTTGTATACTTGTAACCTGACACGAAATAGGTTCTCAAAACAACAGTTAGCTGTGTTTCAGACACCTACTAATTTTTATATGCACCATGCAGATCGTAGGCAGGTGTAATTTGAAATAAATCTAACAAACACAAAAATAATCTCATTATCTCTATGCTCTTCCTTGCAATATTCTTAAAACAGTAAACCAATACAGCAATAGTTTCAGCGCCATCTATTGATGGTAAAAACATATTTTATTATTATATATAATTTATTTAAAAGCCATTAAAATACCACATATAATAACTTAATAGAATGGATCGATTTTAATGAAACAAAATCTATCTATCTATTATCTCGAGGATATGCTTTAAAATTGTCTTAGCAAGGTTTTATTGTGAACGTAGTACAATAGCAGTGATGCGTGTTCAATCAAACAGACAGACAGATATTTCTAGAAATTATTTAAATGTATTCTATTACTTATTCCTAGACACCTGCAGCAATTTTATTCACAAAAATATTAAAAGTGCGGATACGTTAGATTTACATTCTTATTATATGTATAGGTGTAGATGGGTAAAGTTCACAGGGACGATAGAATAAATTATTCCGATTTGCAGGGCAGGGACGAGTGTGCAAATGTTTACAAGGCTCATCACGTATCGCTTTACGACCTCTTACGCAACGTACCTTGGACCCTAAGTGGTCACGCTGTATAATCATTTAGTTATGCAGATGTGATCGCTATTCGTAATTATATGATCCTATAGATAATTCAAAACATAGTGATTTAGGAATGGCAAGTCTGTTAATTTTTTTTAAGTGAAAACTTCTTTCCAGAGTATTCAAGAATGGCTTACATTCACAATTGAATTTGTCGAATAGTAGATATTAAAGCTGCAACTACTGACTGGTTTATTGCACTAAATCGAATAAAAATAAAACGCATTCATAAAACAGTTTTTATTATATAAAAAAATACAAATAAATTCGATGCGTTATACAATATTGTTATTATTCAATTTGTCTTTTAAACACTTTAAAATAAAATATTACAATATAAATATCTTAAATAGAATAATTTTCCAAAAATATTCAGTTAAATGGGTACGATACGAAAAAAGTTTCACTTTCGTCGTGGTTTCATGTAACCCACACGTTTTTTTTCAACTTTTACTGCCAACAGTTTATTAACCAAATGTATCATAAGGTCTACATTCGTCTTTAGGAAATTATTGTTTTACATGCGATTTCACAATCAAATGGTTATACAATAAACTGCATTTAACAATATACGGTATCAAAGAGGATTTTGCTGTAATCTCCATGGATGCGATTCTACCGATAATTTCTACTACCAATAATTCTAAAAATTTAGAAATTTACAAAAATCATAAAAGTACAGGCACGTTAGATTTACTTTCTTATTATATGTGTAGATAGAAGATTATACTGAAGTATATAAAACCAAATAATGTCATAAATGCGTTTGTAAGTTTGTTTGTTTGTTGCGCTTTCACTTAAATACTCAATTGATCGCTGGAATTTTGCAGGAGCGTTGTCAGGGATACACAAAAGGACACAGGCTACGGGAAACCGCGGATAAAAGCGGGTGTTAAATTTTCAATGACACTTCCTAGTGTCAATGACCGATGGCTCTTAAACTAGGAAATCTTTTGTCTCAAACATTGTTGGTGAATTTTTTTCAATATTCTTGAAATTCCATGTACCTAAGTGTACTAGTATAATAATGATGTTAGAGTAATTAAAACTTTATAAGGAGATTTTGAGGCGTCGCATATCTTTTGTTCCATGCTATAGCTTCGAATATAGCTCACATATACATTATCACTTAACTGCATAGTATACAATTATATATATAAACTCCAAAATTACATAGTACTATGTAAAGTAATGCTATAAGAGACAATCTTTGTATATATAATTATTCTATCCGTGTGTATGTGACTGAAGTCCTCCTAAACGGCTAGATAGATATTGATGGAATTTTTTGTGTGTTCAGGTGGATTCAAAATTCAAGATCCACAAGTGGACTGGGTAGGCGACGTTACGGTTGAATATTAGTATTCCTTTATTATCAAGGTAGGACAACATTCGCCGGGCCCGCTAGTAAACTTATAAACTTTAGATTCTACATACATGTAAATTAAAATAAGTGGACATACATTTTACCTCCTTAATATATGTTCTTTCATTATATAATATAACCTTATTTCTCTCAAGTATGACCCCCACGCCACTACCTAAGTTTGTCAATGGAAATTATAGCATACAAATTATGGATAAATAATAATACAAAACAAGTTTTTATAGAAGTCGTCTGTTGACGTAACATAGACCACGGGTTCGATTCCCGGTAGGTCCAATTTGATTTGTAGTTGGTCTTCTGTTGTTCGATATTGGCTGATCGATGTATAGGATGATGATACACTAGACCTCATGTGGTTGGAGCTGACTACAGTTCCTGGGTAAACTAATAGGTTATTGGTAGGTATAATGCATTCCTTGAAATTTTAAATTTTTTACCTAATACTCGTGCCGCTTTTCGATTCATATATGTTAATGGACTTCTTTACATTTTGTATTGTAGGTTGTAGGTTGGAGATCAAATCGAAGTCAACGTATAAATTGTTTTATAAAGGGAATTTCGTTTAAAAACCTTTTGCACAGACTCTGCCTTGTTAATTATTGACATTTTATTTCAATGTTTAGTGGAATTATTAAGGTTTTACTCTTTTAATGTACACTACAAAACGAATTCATTTCAGATATCGCTACTATTAGCGCTCCGGTGGTAATTCAAGGGAACTTTGCAACGGCACAGAAAATTAATAATTTAATTATGCCTGTTAATAATCAAAAGTATTATAGGGACAAAATAGATTATGTTTTTTTAGCAAAGTTCGAAATATTTCGGCTAAACAATCATAGGTTTCGGGTCGCTTTTCGAGTTGATTCCAATAAGAATACTGCCGCCATTCTATTATAATTGTGTTATTACATGTTACAGTTGCTTTCCACAAGATGGCGCTTTTATCAATCAGCGAATACAGATCAGTAAATTTTAAAACAAAAGAGAAATAATATTTAATTCTTACATACTTATATATCGAGTATAATTAATTTATAATCTATAAAATATTTATATGGAAACACGTCTAATAAACAATAATAATTCATATAGGTAATATAAAATATAAACAGTTGATAAAAAAACGAACTAATATTTATTTTTTCATAATTTTTAATGGCAACATTTTTGTTTAACTCCCAAAGTCTTTTTGATTGAAACTTAGATCTATGTTATTTACTAAATAATTAGATGTTCATATTTATTTCGAATAAATCTACTTTTGTAGATTAAATGATGTCTTGTAGGTCAATTATATCACTAAGTACGACAGAGATCACTCCGTAGCTTCCATGTTTGCTTATCACAATAGTAACGTCCTGGAAAAATAAATTGAACGATTAGAATTGTCTAGAACTTCTGTTTTATCTCAGGTGGTTATAATATTCAGATATTTGACATATTCTGATAAAACGTTTTATCTAATTACAATGTTATCTACAACTAGCTTCTGCCTGCGACTTCGCCAATGAAATTGTTAATATGGGCTAGTGCTAAAAAACGTTTTTGAAACATTCTTCATTGGTGCTCCGCTCCTATATAAGTCTTAGCGAAATGATATATAGCCTACCTTGATAAATGAGCTATCAAACACTGAAAGAATTTTTGTAATCGGACCAGTAGTTTCTAAGATGTTAGCGTTCAAGTAAAGAATTTCTTTAGCTTCATAAAATTAGTATAGAGTATAGATATCGCCAGTTAAAGCATTGTATAAATCATAATATATTTATTTAATTAACAAGTATTTTGAAATCTACTTTATTCTGTGTTATTACAAAAAAGTTAAATACGTATTGAATACTTGGTTCAAAAAAGGATTGTGTGGTTTTATGAAACCACGGTAAAAGTGAAACTTTTTTCACACTATAAACATTTAACTAATAATAGTCTATACACTACACGGTCAGCTGCTGCGAACTATAGGCGCCGCCATATTGGCCCTGACTGCTCTGACGAGCGCCTTTCACTTTATCCCTACTCCGCGGCCGACCATCACGCGACATGTGACACACAGACGAAAAAGTTTGAGACGATGTAATAAAAGTTTCACTTTAAAAGGTCTCGTATTAAATGCACCGCGGTCGCTGAATGTTCGCCATCTTGCTCTTTGGTCTCGCTGTGGTTACGTTAGGTTAGACTTGCGAAAAAAGATAACGCGAACTTGTCTCGGGCGAGCGCAGTGCATGTAATACGAAACCTTTTAAAATAAGTATTCAATACGTATTTAACTTTTTTGTAATACCACTGTAGGTTTTATCGTTTGGCTACAATCTCATTTAATGTTATATAACGCTGTGATTTAAGATGGCAAACAACCGCAAACCTAGAAGGATTGGCTCTCTAGTGCAGCTGCTAGAAAAGACTCATAAGTGCTTGGCGATAGATTTTCAACTTGCAGGTGTTAGCTAGCCAGACAGCCTTAGAAAAAGGATTACCACCGTGCTATGAATTCATCACGATGTTTTTACCTTGACCGAAAGCTCCGGCTTGTTATCAAGGATTCGAACCTACATCCATCGACGCGCTATCCAAACATAAATCATTGAGTTATAATACCTTCAAATTATAGAGTATAGAGTAAGCAGAACCATCATTGTGTATGAAAAAATGTTCGTCAAAATGCGTTAAATTAGGGTGGCGCTACATTAGCAACAGGGTTTGTTATTAAACAATTAGTTTAAAAAATGAACAAAGGTTTTATAAAAGTAAACACTCAAAAATCACTATAGGTATTATTTAAAATTCATTATAATGCCATCACACTTCACGTTTTCTTACAACAGTTATTGTAGGTTACATTTACATGATTATTTAGGACTATCCATAATCTTTGCATATGCTAGCGCCATTTTTGAGGGTTTCGAACTATTATTATTGCTTGGATCTGAACACTTTTCAATATGTCGTCCATATGAGATAATTTTCATTTCCGCTGGCCTTCATACTTCAAATAATAGTAACATTATTAAAATTATTAGTAATAGCGCCATCTACACAATTGAATGTTAACTATATTATAGTAACATCATGTTATTTGCATAATATATAAAAGTTTCGCTTACTTGCCAGTAGATGGCTGCTAATGTGTCCGCCTCGCCTCGCGCTCGCCCTTCTCCTGCCGCTTGAGGTCATTGATCGATGTCACACTGCCGAAGAGCACTTTCGCTGTCACTTGCTGCAATCAAGTGTTTGATTCGATTCGATATTAATATTAGGCTAACTGCATACGGAATTAGTAACTGCGGTAATGGAATAGAATGAAAGTAGCGTTATTTTTATTACCGACTCGAAAAGTGACTAGATACATGATTATCATGTCAAAGTATATGAAATTGCTCTAAAAAAAAAAAAAATTAGCTTTTTTTTAATTCTATTTTTGGCAACCAATCTTTCAGATGATTACTATCATTATCGAGTAAATAATAATAGTAGGATCCTCTTTTTTTTTTATATCATGGAGGCAAACGAACAGGTGGTAGACCCTTTGTTAGAATTTTCTAGGGTGGCATCTCAAAATCGATGATCCATGGTATTATTTTCCATCCACTTCACTTATGCACAATAATCGAAATATATTACGTAAAATGACACAGGATTATGAATAAAATATAAAAGCCACTACATGAAATATCCCGCCAAAAACTCATGTTGTGGTTTGCCATTATATTCATTGTGAATAAAGAATATATATAATGAGAGGATTCCTCTTTTACGGTAAGATGATAACGCAATTATATAATATTCAGTTTTAATATAAATTAGCATATGATTTGTAAGTGTTGGTATTTTAATGACCAACATAAAAATAATATAAATTATTCATAAAATCAACACGAAATTAAAATTTAAATCAAATTCTGAGGCGAATTAAACTTGTAAATTCTGAGTTATTAATATTTCGTCAAAGTAGAAGGAAAAAATTTTCAAGTTTAACTATAAAATAGGTATTTTATGTGGCTAAAATGAAGGACTGGTAAAAATTTACGACCAAAACGCAAATAATTTATTGATCTGGACTTCTATTATAAAGAGAAAAGATTTGATTTTTTGTTTCATGGTTAGACTCATAAATATTTAAGGACGCAAAGAGCTCTATTTTTACGATATTTCAGTACGAACAAAACTGTTGAATTTTGGTAAACATAATGATTAACTACAGATACATTGAACCTTTAAAAATTATATAGAGTTGATTCTTTTATAAAATTACTAGGTTTCGATTTAAAAAAATTAATTCTGCGTAACCCCCTTGCGCATCGTAGCCTGATTTTTGGTACGAAAATAACTGTAAATTTACAATTTTCTTAATAAACAAAATATACCTGCTTAGGCTACGTATAATCAAGTTTAAAATTGAGGACATAATATCTAGGTTGTCTTTACCATATCTTAGAAAAAAGATAATTTAAACGACTTTAAATGTTTTTTCACTTATGAAAAGCTACGCTACCAGCGAACACCATTGTCTATGTTTTGTTTTCAAAACCTTCATGCAGCGACGAGCAAAACTAGCGTATTACATAGAGGTAATTAAAAGTAAATTGATCAGCTGATATATTCATAATAATAATCATAATAGTTTATGATTTAGTTATTTAATACATACATATACTATTATTCATTACATATAGGTTACTTTAGGACGCATTTGACCTAAGACGCTTTCTAAAATAGTAACAACTTCTGAGCCTAGAATGGAGGAATGGATTCCAAATTTAGCCTGTGGCATATTACTAATCGCACAACATGGCTGACATTTCGGTGTAGCGAAACATTACAGCATAGTAGTGGTATCATGCTAACCACAGTTTTGAAGTTAGAAAATCATCTACAAAGAACTAGCGATTTGTCTTGGTAGATGTATTTAAGATCGAGACCGAGTTAGAAGGTAGATTTTATTGATTTCAGGCCTACATAGATACGGGCGTTTCCGGTTTTCATTGGAAAGTATTGTAACATAAAATATGGTAAACCCCGAGATAATTAGCGATCCGTTTGTAATCTGCCTAAATCTGTATTGCCAATAAATAATTACATTTTCATTCTTTGTTTACGACATGGATAAATCGTGTCGATTAAAGTTTTGGGAAAGCATTTTCAAAAGCATTATTTCTATTGTGTTGTAGCATTTTACTACTGGAAGTCTTGATAATACGCATGGTATATTCTTGTACGACAGTCGGTTCGATTTTGCAGCGAGTTCGCGCAGTAATTAGCCCGCAATTAATCAGAATTTAGATCAGAGGTCCACAGACTTTTTTCTCATATACCACTTTCAAAATTTAGCTGGTATCAGTGGACCAGTTTTTTGTCACGCTAACGTAGACCCCCTGGGGGTCCACCTGGACCACTTTGGGTAGGAAGGATTAAATTGTAGGTTTAATGTATTCATTTTAAATACTGTATTTAGTTTTAAATTAAAATAGCGCGCTCATCTGTAATTATATACGTATCTAATGTACTTTTACGCGGTAACTGTTTTTGTTTTATAATCTCACCTTTAAAAGTGTTATTGAAAAATTTTATACGATAATAAAATGTAATTCTGTTAAATTTGGGACTTTGCAACTGATGTGTGTTCAGTCCTAACTACAATACACTATAATGAAATAAAAAGAAAATGGCAAATTTCAAAATGGCCGCCATCTACATTGAAAAACATCATATTACGTAGCTCATTTATGTAAAAGCTTGCTTTTAAAATATTAATTTATTCTTGTCTGTTTCTCAACAGTTTTTCATTTTTTTTTGTTTATTGGCAGTTTACGAGCTTTGGTTTAATGAATAGAATATTCTGGAAACAGTTCATATTTTTCTATACTATCGACGATTAGTGACCCTTATTTATAAGTGTCTATCGGAGTTTTTGGCGGGATCTTGGAGTGTCATGTAATAGATTTTATATTTTATTCATAATTTTGTGTTATTTGGCTCTATAGTTTGTAATATTGGTGGTGTTTTACGTAATATAGTTTGGTTGATATTTAACGCATTTTAAATTTTAATACCACGGAGCATGGATTCTGACTTGCCAAAATAATTCCTTGGAAATTTCTTACTAGAGGGCCACCATCTTGTTAGAACATTGAAATGATCTCAAGAAACTTGTAATATTATTACCTACTCGACGATGGCAGTAACAATCTACTAGAAAATTTCTTACTAAAAAAAAAACAAGAAAAAGTCTCTATTGGTCATACTTGACAATCCTTACGTCTGATAATTTACGATATTTGTACACCCTTTATAAAAAAAAAAACATCAACAATACTGAAACGTATAAATTGAATGAATTATTACTCGATTTTCGCCCTCCGGAGGACCATTAGTTTATCTAATGTGTTGTGAAATAAATAGTTTCAAAGTACTCACGTAAGCTAATAATGTTATAAAATTTACATTGTAATTTGTAATTTGCATTTAGATAACACGAGCTGATAATCTATCTATATTAAAAAATATGTAGTTTTGTCTGACTGTACATGTATTTTCTGTCGATTTTTATTATATACTAGATGTGCCCGCGACTCCGGCCGCTTGGAACCTAATGTAAAATAACATTGACTAATAAAATCAACTGAATGTATTAAGTACAATAACTTTTGCTAGACTAAACCGATTTTAATGAAACCAAGACTAAATGTTACTCGAGGATATGCTTTATGATTTTGGTAAAGTATTGTGAACGCAGTACTTTAGTAGTGGCGCGTGTTTATACAAACAAACAGATAGATAGACGTTTCTAAAAATGATTGAAATGTATTTTATTACTTATTTCTAAAAATCTAAAAAGTACAGATTCGTTAGATTTAAATTCTTATTATATGTATAAGTATAGACCTATATATAAAGGAGGATTAGGAACAAGGATATGATAAAAGAGAGAGAGCGTAGTTTATAAATGTCGGAATAAAATCATATAAAGAGTTCGCCTACGTTGTTCTTTTCCACAGAATTTTCATTTCTTCTTCGATCCTGCCGTAGCTCTTGCATTTTACTTTTTTAAAGGCTTTTTAATTCCTTTTAATGCAAGCTTTTGTCTAGTCTGCATCTTCTATAATTCAGAGCATGTTGATAGCTGATGGAGGTGCTGTTGTTGGACATTTTAATTGAGTTTATGTTTTTTTATTTATTTTGAAAATGTGACGTGTTCCAATAATAACAACCTTTTCTTTCCTTCCTCCTCTTCTAATGTGTTCTGTCACACTCACTCTCTTTTTCGTATGGTTTTTCATTTTTTTTTCATATAAATCTTGTCTTAAAAATTACACACTCGACAAAAGAAAATAATCAGCCAAATAGCTGCGGCCTTTCTAAGGTTTAAGGCTTACATACATTGGACAATTTATTTTTGAAGTGAAAATTTCTTTTGGTGCGTTAAGCGGTATTTTTGGCAGGAGATAAATTTATAATTTCGCGTCATGACATATTAGTAAGCGTCACCGATCGTATAGCGCTTACGCGGCTTCGTCAGGCTAGCGACGCGTAGTATTGGGGCCTGTGTACATGTAATATTCATATTTTGTATTGAGATTGTGAAGTCTATCATATGTTAATTATAGCCGTATAAAAACGTATATAATTACTAGCGGACCGGGCGGACGTTGTCCTGCCTTGAAAACAAAAAAAATCCTAAAAGTCGATCGCAGCGCCACCTGCCGGGTCCAATTGTGAATCTAAACCATTCTCGAATCTCCACGAACACACACAAAAAATTTCATCAAAATCGGTCCAGTCGTTTAGGAGGAGTTCAGTCACATACACACGCACACAAGAAATATATATATTAAGATTGTTCGGAGCGCAAATAGGTGTTAAACCAAACTAATGATAATAATTTCAATTAAAAAATTATGAAATTTAAATAATTTACACTAAAATTAAGTTAATTATTCAAAACAGAACACAGTTATTCTATTGTGTTTTCACTTATGTCCTTATGACTGCCTCGACTTTTTTATTTATATGTGTACCTACATACGTTTATGAGTAACAAACGCGTACAGAATCACGGGCATAGCTAGTTAAAACAAAAGAACTTGTATTGTAACATAAATATAGTGTTTTATTAGAATTAGCAACATAGTATTTAAGACGTGTCAGTTTGAAATAAGATATTTAAGCGTAGTGGAGCTTATAATTTGAGAACTCGTTTAATTTGATTAACAACACTTTCGACCTATATAAGTTTTGTTACAAATTTACGAACGGTAAAGCGTTGTTTGTCTTTTTATATTCCACTAGTGGGCTACGTGGACAAGTTTAAGTAAATAACTGTTTTTTTTATATCATAAGAGGCATACGAACAGGCCGGTCACCTAATGGAAAGTAATAACCGCCGCCCAGAGACTCTCGCAACACCAGGGGAGTCGCAAAAGTGCGTTGCCAGTCTGTATTTGGGGGGAAGGGGGGGAGGAGTTTGGGAGAGGGGAGGCGGGCGTCTGGTGCTCTCATTGACCGAACGAAACGCAACAATGCAAACACTGTTACTTCACGTCGGTGTTCTGTGGGTTGGGTGGTAGTATCGGAGGCGAGCCCACCCAATCATGCTGAAACCAGTAATAGCTTCAACGTGGCTCCAGCACCTACATTTTAGATTAGATTAGATAGAATTAGATTTTAGTCGCTTATTTGTACAATATTTATTAGAGGTCATTTTTGAAGTGTAAACTTGATAATTTCAATAAACAAATTCTGAAATTTAAACTCATTCTCACTATAATTAATATGAAAATTCAAAGGAGAACATATTAATTTCATTGTATTGAATTTTGTCTTCAGTCGGCAGTCGCTTTTTTGTATGTCGATTTGTTTGTTTTGTTTTTAGTCTTATTTTGCCAACCAATATTCTAGTAGATTATTACTGCCACTGTTAAGTAGTAAATAAAATTACAAGTTCCTTGCGATCATTTCAATCTTCTAACAAGATGGTGACCCTCTTCTCAGAACTTTCTAGGGACTTTTTGTGGCAAGTCAGAATCCACGCTTCGTGGTATAATTTCCCATCCACTTTACTTCTTCACAAACTATATTACAAAACACCACCAATATTACAGTACATAGAGCCAAATAACTCAAAATTATGAATAAAAATATTATGCATTAGATGACATTTCGAGTTCCCGCTAGAAACTCAAATGTTGCTGTAAATTGCTGTACAATACAAAATAGTAGAATAACTGATAACTGTTTATAGCAGTGTTATTGTTGTAAAATAACACAACAATATAATTTATTAATTATATACAACAGACTTTGTCCTACTGCTGGTTAGGTATACTCCCTACAATTACCTCGTGGCATACAAAACCACGGAATAAACATAAACAAAAATAATTTTACTAATCGTCTTATTATTATTAAACAAAATTAATATAGCTTGCGAAAGATATAACATTTGCTCTGGTTACTCAACGTTGGACGAGGTGTGATCGGTGTTGTCAGGTTTGAAAACTGTAAAAGTCGGGGTGGCGGCCGCACGTGGGTGACATGACCTCATATTTATATCAGATGAATCTGGAATGTTCTACCCCGATTTATTCACTATGTGCAAGTAGAAAAAGAAAATGCACGAAAATCCCCTATCAAAAAAAAAACCTAAAATACTCGTGATGTTCTATCTTTGCCGGATCGTGAAGCAGTGGAATAGTCTTCTAGGCAGTCTATTTTTTGCTTCTAGTGGAATCGGGTTCCTTAAGCATACCGTGAAGGAACATTTATGGAAGCTAACAGATAAGTGACTAGTTATGGATTCTCTATGTGTCGACTGTCGCCATTATGCTTCGACTGTAATTGTTAACATGAGGCAAACTGTAGTCATTTTGCCTGCTACTATAAAAAAGTTAACAAAATTGCAACAACCTTGTGTGAACACGTGGATATAGCTTCTATTTTGTAAGGGCAAACTATGAATTGTACGTCTGTCTTAATATATCTTGTCTTGTAAAGTATTTTTCTTGTAATATCTGTATATCGTTGCCAATTAAAAAGGGGCTAATAAGGGTTACTAATTTAAAAGGGTTCTGTTAGAGAAACGTTTAACACGTAATTATATGTGCTACTAAAGGACGATACCATATTTTATCTTCTTGTAAGTCTAACTATTTATGCAGAGCATTTCGAGAAAACTCTCCAATGGCAAGATATTTTCAAACTTACATCGTCATACTTTTTCAATTAAAAAAAAAAACTAAATCCAAGTCTTAAAGTTCAGAGTTTTTAATGACTCTTTCAATAAACATCCATCCATCTTCACAAAAATTCTTGTTTAAAATATGAATAGTATTCAAATAAAAATTATTTTATTCACTTTAGGCCTTGTGAAGGCGCTTATGAACGTAACAATTACCACTCGTTCGGAAAACAACCCAGTCATCGAGAAGACTTTGGTGTCAAAAGGCTATTATAGAATGGATCAATATGTGAACGATGGTGATGTCTGGAGTTGACTCATCTTTGTGCATCCATTAAAATCGATTGTGGCATACCTATACCTAATGTATTCTAAATATTACATATATTTGTTAAAAAGGTAAACCAGATCGAGTTTCTTGCCGGTTGTTCTGGATGACTGGGTTGTTTTCCGAACCGGTGGTAGTTTTCACGTTCATAAGTGCCTCCTTAGGGCGTAAATTGAATAAGTGTTTTTGATTTGACTTGATTTGCAAGAAACTCGATCGGCTTTATCTTTTTAACATTTGACTACATATTATCAAACAAAGTCCTCTGCCACGTCTGTCTGTCTGTTTGTACATTCGTAATAAATTCAAAAACTATTGAACGGATTGTCATGCGGTTGTCACCAGTAGATAAAGTGATTCATGAGGAAGGTTTAGGTATATAAATTGTCAAGGTTTTTTTATTACCAGGGCTGCAAAACGTCCACCGGGCCCGCTAGTATATATATAAACTGCCAGTCTGGTAAATCGGTAATGTGCTTTGGGACTTTGTTGTGAAACTTAAATTATTACCGGGTATAAGTTTTGATATTAGTTTGAATATATTAAAACGCTAAATACTCATATATATTTCTATTACGATTACTCCTAGTGGAAACAAGGAGAACTAAAATAAGAAAGTTTTCATTGTATCCTGATTCTATTTATACTGTAGTTGTAGTAGTAAGTTGTGTAATAATAAAGTTTTAACATAACTATAGCTCATATATCAGAATAACATACATACAGGCTAAAGTCTATAAAGATATTTAAATACTGAAATATGTAGCGATAAGTGTGAAGCAAGTTGGAAAAAGTCTTGCCATTTATAATCTATCTCGGGGTGTGTTACACAAACCGTTACGTTTTACATGAAGATAATATATAGAGTCAATAATAAGTGAATATTTTTGTTTCCAGTGTACCAATTTTCATCATTTACCTACTATTACTTAATGTTGGGTATTTATTTTACACCTGGTAACACCGTCGCGCTGTACGTACTTATTGTGGAAATTGGATCGGCACTGCTGTCGAAATTAACGAGAGGCACCCCAATTAGAGCGACCATTATCATATATTGCGACGGAGAAAGGTGTGTTAAGGCGATGCATATTTCACAAGATTTTTACAAAACATTTAAACTGACTCGTGTTGGAGTTTTCAGCGGGATGTTGGAATGTCATGTTGGGGGGGGGGGGGGGGAGGGGCATTGTAGGGATATGCTACCAAAAACTAAGATAAATTCTTATAATTAAATTGTTTCTTCATAGTTTGAGACAAAACACAATTGTAGCGATAGCTATCTAAACTTTTCTGAACATACCGCAGTTTGTGACATTCGAGGGCAGATCAATTATGATTTTTTTTTACTTCCGCCCAACCTGTAACCAATGCTGCCCTACCTCAAATTCGACTCTAGCTACAGCCCTGTTTTGCGCTGATAATAAAAAAAACGTTGACAAATTATATACCTAAACCTACCCCATGAATCACTTCATCTACTGGTGAAAACCGCATGAAAATTCGTTCACTAGTTTTTGAGTTTATCGCGAACAGACAGACACACAGACGTGGCAGAGGACTTTTTTTTTCATAATATGTAGTGGTCTTGTGTTATTTGACTCTATATTTTGTAATATTGGTGGTGTTTTACAAATTATAGTTTATTTATTGTGCATAAGTGAAGTGGACGGGAAATAAGACCACGGAGCATGGATTCTGACTTGCAACAAAAATTTCTTAGAAAGTTCTAACAAGAGAGTCACCATCTTTCCTTAGCTACTCGAAAATGGCAGTAGTAATCTACTAGAAGATTTGTTGGCAAAATTAAACAAAAAAAGTGCTCATGCGTCTGTAGTACCGATTTTGATGGTTTACGAATATTGTCAATACCAAAGATTGTAAATCAATTACTATACATAAGAATTAATTGCAACTCTTGCTAACAATAGTAGCTAACTACGTCGACATTGGAAAATGCCTAATCACCGTGCTGTTGTATAATCACGTATTTTCCTTTACCGAAAATTCGGACTAATTTTAGAATCGCAACTCAAGGTGGCTTACGCAGTGCGCGAACACTTAATGGCTTAATTAAGGAAAATTTACAAATATACTAATTCTTACAAATATTATAAATTCGAATATGAGTTTGTCTGTTTGTTACGTTTTAATATTTCAACTTCTCAAGTGAACATTATTAAAATTGCATACATATTACAGGGACACAGAAAATACATAGGATACCATTCATCAAAAAATAATGTATGGGCTCTGAAGAATAAATCAGAACTAAATTAACGCAAGCAAAGCCGTGGGCAAAAGCTAAATTTGTATTATAATCGTAAGGAAGTATTGTAGATTTTTTTTTCTCAAACTGACTACGCTTTTGACCTAGCAAGGTCTTAACAGCTTCACCGGACTTCCAAGGCGAGCGCTTAAGGCACTCAGCCGATTTTATTTGACAACTAACTCAAGGGTTTCACAACATTTCGGTGTTATCAGAGGTATGTATGATTAGGAGATGTAGTGTTAAGAAATATCGTATACGTAATACGTTACCCGCCTTAACTGAATATTATCGATATTTTCAGTAATTCCATAAACAAAATATGGCTGTGAGAATAGTCTCTTTCGGCTTTCGAATGGGACCAAATGGTCCCGCGCATTTTTTTAAAAAATTTTAAATCTCCCGCCATCGGCAAAGGCATTTAGTACGTATACCCTATATAGGCCTATGGGTGTATAAATCTGTGGTCACAATAATATATTTAATTATATGCAAATTATATATGGTTTTATCATATATTTAAAATTATTTTCATAAATAATTATGGCTAATTTAAAATATATTTCATTTTTTTTTATGATCGATTAACAAATATTATATAGCTAATAATTCTTTGTAGCAACATCGCACATTGACAGTTTCCTGGGAGAATGTTGAGTTATTTATGAGTGCTAGGAGTAATTGTTCTGCATTTTTTGGGTTCCTTTATGTTATAAAAAATATTTTTCATTTGCATCAATAATTGTATACACTAACACAATTGAAACTGGTTTTATCTAAGTTTAATACAGTTCGCTGTGTACACAAACTCGAACGTCGTTTCCAGTAGATAATTAAGAAGATGTCCCTATTTATATGTTGTGCAGAGTATTGCAACACATAGTTGTGTGTATTTTATTTACAACTTTCATATTCTATTTTACAAAACAAAACCATAATTCTGTAATGTTTATAGGTGCTCTGTATATGAAGAGCAGTGGTCATCAAATATCACTATCATTTTTAGTTTCTTCATTTTGTATACATTCTTTTATATACCTTAATAAAATTAATTGTATGTAATTGTTTTATTTCTAAATCAGTTTTAAAATTGTTATATAAAGTAATAAGTATAAATTATTGAAATTTATTTTTATTTCAAAAGTATAATTATAGTTTTTAATTTCATTGGTGTCTGCTTATATTGTAACAATCTTATTGTATGGTTGATTAGTATAAAAAGGGCCACTATAGGAGAAATACTCTCAAGACATATATTTATCCTTTTTCACATCAATACCAATTAATTTTTAGAATGTAATATGACTATCAACGTTGCTATATATTTCATAAAAAACTACTATCCTTCATATTAGTGAAACAAAATGTTTTTGTTTTAATATTAGGACAAGTGAATTGATAGGTATGGATTTTGTTTTAGTCTTAAAGGGTTATATCTTTAGCTAGGTCTTAGTATATTTTCTTGCAATAAGTTTTATATGAAATAAATAGGGAGGAAAATAGTAAAGTAAATTGACTAAAAAAACTGCTGCTATCCTATTCATACGTCTAAATTGTTAGATATTCAATTTTAAATATTTATATTATAATAATAATTTAATATTTATTTAAGTATTTCATGTAAAATATTTTTTCTAACCTAAAAGTATCAATACAATAAATATATTGTAAACTTCATGGTTAAGAAAAAAAAGTCTAGGATGAAAGAAAATTTAAAATATATTTTATACAAAAATTGAATTTTAATTATAAATTTATTATTATTCAAATCTTTAATAAATTCAGTATTTTTTTAAAACTTATCTCCAAAATGTTTCTAACCTTCGTCATAAGCACTTTCGTTTTATGAGCTAAATCCTTATTTTCCGTCACTGAGTGTTAAAACGCACAACATGATGGAATGAAATTAATTTGAAAAAAAAAACGTAAAAGATGTTTTGTTAATGACATTTACAATAATAATAAAGAAAATATTTTCCATTGCAATCTATTTCAGTATCTTGGAGATCTTGAAGTTTGCTTTGATAATAAAAATGTTTCTTCTTTTTTTGGAACTGACTAACACTGTACTCTAGATGGGGCTTTACAACTTCAGCACGCTTATTCGACGAGCATTATCTTAAATAATCAGCCGCGCGACAAGCTCAACGATGTCAAAGTGGCCGAACCTCGGTTTGGACTGTTACCTTGAATGCAATGTCGCGAATTGAACTAAGTTATACCTAAAAGATATGTACTATTGGCACCGATATAGCGAGGGTAGGTAAATTTCGAATTGTTTTAAAGTTTGTCATGTTTTTCTTCAGTACTATTCTAACTTTGATTTTGTCAAATCGATAAAGTTATCGATAATTTACTATAGGTATTATCGATATTTCGTTACAACCCATATGTATGATATTTTTTGAATACGCAATATTCATCATTTTTTAGTGTTAGGGTTTCGTTTTTATAACATTACATAGTTAGTGAGAAACAGAGAGATTAAAAAAAACGATATAGAAGTATTTACTGTGTTTTTTCATGTCTGCCCCTTAAGTTACATGTTTACAAAGTATGGACAAGAACACGTATATACCGGCTTTGCTACATTTTTACAATTTCCCAGCACGATATACCGTATCGAAATATGACGAAATTAAACCGTTCTCGGGCCTGTCCAATTTATTTTATTCGACACTGAATTACAATTGGACAATAAAAATATATACACACTTATAATAAAGCGGAGTCGAAAATTGGAACAGTTCATTTTCATATTTTAAATTAATTTGCATAAATTCAGTCGAAGATAATTGTATTGTAGTAACCTTTGCTGTAATTCGTGGGGGTCTAGTGGTTTGACCGGTGGGATGTCATTCTGATGTCCACAGGTTCGGACTCCGGCATGTACCAACTGTGGATTTCTCAGAATTTCAAATACTCAATACGTCGTGAGATGGTGTAGTCATTATGCCCATACCTTCCTTCGGGAAGAGGCCTATGGCCCTGCAGTGGGTCTATTATAAACTGGTGATGATGATTAACTTTTGTTAAACCACTCGCGACCTTTACCACGACCTATCTATACATATAATAAGAATGTAAATCTAACGTGTCTGATCTTTTTAGATTTTTGTGAAAAAATCTGTTACAGGTGTCTAGGAATCTATACATATAGTATATTTTATATATACTAGAAACTGTGACAAACTGGTTGTCCCATGTTTCAGACTTAGTAAAACCAGTTACAGTTTTTTATGTAATAGTGTTTGGTTTTACAACAAAGTCCCAAAGAATATTACCGGATTGTGAATTTAAGCGCCATAGAGTGGTTCAATTTTGTGAACGATGGTGATGTCTGGAATTGACTCATCTCTATGCATCCATTAAAAAAGATTGTGACATGTAGCTAATGTATTCTAAATATTAGATCTAATTGTTAAAAAGATAAACCAGATCGAGTTTCTTACCGGTTCTTCTCAATGACTGGGTCGTTTTCTGAAGCGGTGATAGTTTTGACGTTCACAATTGCCTTCTTAGGGCCTAAATTGAATAAAGTGATTTTGATTTTTAATAAGAATGTAAATCGAGCGTGTTTTTTTTTATAGATTTTTGTAAAAAAACAATTTTAGTTATCTAGGAATATGTCATAAAATACATTTCAATCATTTTTTAAAATATCTGTCTGTCTGTTTGTTTGAACACACATCATTGTTAAAATACTGCGTGCATAATAAAACCTTAACCGATAAAATCATAAAGCATATCCTCGAGTAATGTTTAGTTTTGTTTTCATTAATATCGGTTCACTCTATCAAAAGTTATTGTAATTTTAATGACGACGCGAATTAGTACGAGAGCAAAGTAGATAAGTAAATGGATTTATTACATTCAGATAATTTTATTAGTCGCTGTTTTTTTACATTAAGTTCCCCGCGGACGAAGTCGCGGGCACAGCTAGTAACTATTATATCGACAGGAAAAAGCGACAATGTCGTAACTTGCATTTTGAGATAAAAATCACTTTTTACCATATTCTTGTATAAAAAATTACTACAATTAAATTTTTCATCGATGCGACCTTGGTTTTTTGCCTAGTTTTAGCACTACACATAAAAAAAAATGAAGTCTTGAAATAGTTTTTTGGCTCTGGTGTAAATTTGGGTTTTGTAAGTTACGGCAATTCTGCTTTCTTCCGTCGATATAGACTGCAAATGTCTATGCAAAATTTCGATTCAGTAAATAAGACGTGAAAGTGGAACAAACAAACAAACTAACATTCGCGTTTATTATAATATTAACAAGCATAATATTTATATTTAAATAAAAGAAATTATTTATATCTATACTAATATTATAAAGATGTACAGTTTGTTTGTTTGGTTGAACGTGCTAATCTCAGGAACTACTGGTTCGATATGAAAAATTCTTACAGTGTTAGATAGCTCATTTATATACACTAAGCCCAATAAAGAATGTTTCAATATCGTTTTTTTTTTCCTGTTGAGAGCTTTCTCTGCGTGTTAGCATTAGACGAAAGTAACTATTCGACGCGGACGAAATCGCGGGACACAGCTAGTATTTCATAAAAACGAATACCATGGTCTGCTACACGGCTCACGTAACTAATGTTTCAAACTAAAAATTCACTCGCAACTATTTTTTCTAACGCGTGAAAAGAATTGTAAATTAAAAATCTAGCCTAATAATTAAAAACGTCCTTGGTCATTTCGATCTTATCTTGTTTCGAGTCTAAATTTCCGCTACAAACATCACTGTACAGCGACCGCATATCTAATGTATTATGCATAATCATACACTTGTACAAGGAAGTTAGTTTGTCTAGTGTAATGCATTCATAGTAGGTCGACTGTTTTTTATTTGTCTGTGTACAAATTTTTGGAACGATGTTCCTTATCGCGCGTTACAAAAAAGACCGAAAAAAGTATAATAAGACACTTTTGCGACACTTGTTGCCATAGTTACAGCCGTGTATGGCCTATATACATCGTATATATATATAGTATATGTATAGTATTATAAATATTAAAAAAGTTTTATACAGTCCTTAATTTTTTATTTGTTATTATATTATATTATATTATAATTAAATCTCAGATTATTCAGTTATTAAACTATCAATATTTATTTTATACATAATAAATGTATTTTGTTGTAAATTTTTCAATTTATCTCTATCAACTTGACATTTTATAATGTAAATTATGATGACTGTATAGCAAATGTGCAACAAAAGCGAAATAAACTTCATTCTGATCGGTGGTCCAGAGACCACTTACAACTTTTTATTTAATTTATACTAGCTGTTGTAGCTGTTAAAAATTCGAACCTATCGATTGTCGCGGTAACCGAAAACGCTAATCACTGATTCATCATCGCGTCTTATTGTAGATGTTAAATGGTTACTGGAACTTATAGTATAACCAACCTCAAATAAATCCATAGTATTTATAGTATCAGTTACGTATATTATTAGATTTTAGGAATCAGTTTTTATCTGAAAAGACAAGTCACGTACTCAAGCCCTGGAAGACTTTACAAACAATAGCTACAACAAACATACAACTATTGTAGAAATTACACCCACACTTAGAAGAAGCATTTGTAGGTTACACAAATATTTTTTCTTGTTGCAATTTGAAGCCACATATGCGAGGAAATCGCTTAAATCATACGGTCAATTTTATAAAAAGGTAATTGTATGCGCATGAAATGTACCTATAAATATCTATAATCAACATTAAAATATCTCGTAATATTATTAAAGGTCTGTCAATTATATTACTGGCTTAAAACTTTTATCGTTTCTTGCAAAACAGGTATTAGGGATGAATAAATTCCCCAGCGAAAGTAGCAAAGAATTGAGAAATAAACTAGTTACGACGGATTTTCGCAAGCAACACCAGCACAAAACAAATACAATTCAATTAATTCCCTAACTTTTGTAATTCCGGCGCCGTCGGTAAGCCTGTTATGAGTTCAACAATCGTAGTCACAAGATTATTTCACAAGGACAATTACATCTCTTCAAAATAATTTCATGATTTCATAAATTCCCGTTAGCTGAGTATATCTGTATTGCTAGCATTTTTTTTGATGATTATCTTCGTCCTTATGGAGTCTTAGTTAGATGGTGTTGTTGTCGAGATATAAATTTTTTATATATTTTTTTTGGGTTTCTCATAAAAAAACATGATGGTCTGCAAGTACCTGTATTTTTTCTTTCCGATTCAAATAGAAAACTCTATAGCTATAAAGCAAATAAGAATATTATTTCATAAATGAAAAGGTTCCGAGAAAAATTCTGTAAATATAGATTTGGACATAGATCAGCTGACAAAGTACATTGCGGAATGTTATTAGAATTGGCCCACCGTTACAATACTCGACTATGTCAAAACAGCTTCACAAGGAAACTTGCAACAACGCCGACTCGGATGTACGCTTCAATGGACGAATGTCATAATTTATTTCACGTTTTTGATGCGGACTAATTAAATATAATATCTCAAGGAAACATATTATTATTGTATTGCGTTTTCCTATGTCAGCGGCTAGCAATCATTCACAAGTTGAAGAGACGAGAGAGAGGTATTTGTGTGGTTCAGACGCATTTATGTTGCTATTTTAAGACATATTCTCTCTTACCATATTTCTTTTGATATACTTATAGAGTGTAGATTTCAGACTGTCTATAACATTTGCCTATGCTAGCGCCATTTTGGATGGTTTTGGAACTATTATTCAGTGCTTAGAACTGGACACTTTTTCAAAATGTCCCTCATATTGTTCTCTTTACCTCTGCCTTCCATAAATGTACTGTTTATTTTAGTTCCTACGGCTTCCGCTAGATGCGCTAGTTGTCAGGATACACGTATAATCTTAATATATATATTTCTTGTGTGCGTGTGTATGTGACTGAACTCCTCCTAAACGACTGGACCGATTTTGATGAAATTTTTTTCCTCCATTTTTTATTCCAATTTACCCTATTGCTCTTCTTAAGCAGGACAACTCCCCCCCCCTATACTCTATAAAAATAATTATGTAATTCGGTCTAGTAGCTGTCATGTTATAACCATATAAATGTACAAATACATAGAACGAGGATCACAGAGATAAGAAAGATCTTTGTTAATATGTGAGGATAGATTTAGCATATGACCACAATCTAACGTGGTACTAATTGGCATTGTGGTCAAAACTAAGCAACATTAAGAACTCCACCATAACGGGGCCTGCCTCTCAAGTGCACACGAAGATTTTCAACTTTTCAACTTCAGGGTGGTAGTTATTAGCCAAGAAGTGTTAAAGATACCCTACAATCTTTGCTCTGGTTTCATTATATAGCTTCATCTATAAAAAAAAATATTTCGGTTTTAGATAACTCATTTATCGAGGCAGGTTTTAGGCTATATCACCACGCTAAGCTAGGAGCGCCAATGAAAAAGGTGTGTGCGCGATTCACACACGATAGAAGTGAAACTTCAGTAAATCGACAAAAGAATGAGATGAATATATATAGCAAGGGTAGGATAATTACAAAGTTTATTTGTTTAAAAATGAATTTATTATTTAGCACAACAAGATATAAAAATACTCACATACACTGTTAAATAATAACACACCACGCTGACTTCTTACTAAAAAGCTGTAATACGCAGCCGCATACAGTGTACAGTAGTATTAGCTCGCTTACTTTTCATATATACTAAAACACGTTAAATGCTCAAATACAAGCAAGTATTAAACAGTGTGCAATATACATACACACCGACATTTGCTCTCTCGTTCTGGCTCACTAATTTTTGTATTTGTGTCTCTTACCTGTCGTTTTTCCGTTGCATCTGGTTTGAAATCACAACGATTCTAAAGAAGTTTCACTTCAATAAGGATATGGAAAACATCCGATTATTTTTACTCTGTAAGCAACCACCTTAATTAGTATATGATAAATTATTATATTTACCTTATAATTTCCGTTACTGGCGACACTGGGGGGCGCGTACCCCCTACCGCCGTAACCTGGAGCTGAGCTCCCGTTATACAGCGTGTTGTTGTTCGCATCTCTCGTGGTCGCAGTCGAGTACGTGGACTTGCAGTTTTGAGACATTTTTTATGCCTGAAATTATTAGTTTATACTAATAAATGATACAGTAACGTCCAGTAATTATGTTTAATCTTTTTTTTTCCATTATAAAGAAATACAATATATCATTACAAATAATACAAATAATTATATAATAACTAGCGGACCGGGCGGACGTTGTCCTGCCTTGAAAACAAAAAAAAATCCTAAAAGTTGATCGCAGCGCCACCTGCCGGGTCCAATTGTGAATCTAAACCATTCTCGAATCTCCACGAACACACACAAAAAATTTCATCAAAATCGGTCCAGTCGTTTAGGAGGAGTTCAGTCACATACACACGCACACAAGAAATATATATATTAAGATTGTAATAATTATTACAAATAATGTAATAAGACTTCAATTTATGGGGTTTATTAGGAAAAAAAAAATGTAATAATTATACGGAAAAATAAAAATTTTGAGTGAAAACATTTTAATACAAAACTGTAAAAGAGTGAGTGAGACAGACGACATGGTCGTACTGTAAATGGAAAATTTGATCTCATTTTCATACTCAGTTCACTCTTGCAAAGCTGGGTCGGGCAACTAGTCCCGAATAAATTTCACGCCTAGGAACTTGCACTCAAAACAATAATTAAATAAATATGTTTCAACACTTCATATCATTTTTTCACAGTATATAATTTGAGAACCATTTATCGTATCAGATGAAAAAACCATGTTATCAAGACAGCGTATTTCCGTATTCCTTACTACATTTTCCTCCAACGCACAGTAGGTAACTGGTTTGGCAGTTTCTTTTTCTTACTATTTATTGTCGCTATAGTAATCTTAGTTTAGAGTAGAGTAGTAGTAGTAGGGTATCTACAGTTTTTTTCCTTGAACACGCTAATCTCAGGAACTACTGCATCCGATTTGAAAAATTCTTTCAGGCTTAGATAGCGGAACACCTATGAAGAATGTTTTAAAATCGGAAGTAATGTACGTTTTATTTTTTTTTATATCATAGAAGGCAAACGAACAGGTGAGTCACCTGATGTTAAGTGATCACCACCGTCCATAGACACTTGCAACACCAGTTGAGTCGCAAGTGCATTGCCAGCCTGTATTTGGAGGAGGAGGTGAGGGGAGGTGAGCTTCCGGCGCTCTTACTGACCGAACGAAACGCAACAATGCGAGCACTGTTACTTCACGTCGGTGTTTCTGTGGGTCGGGTGGTAGTATCCCGGGCGAGCCGACCCATTCATGCTGAAACCAGTAATAGCTTCAGCGTGGCTCTACCACCTACAACAATATTTTCACCTTCTACGTAAACGAAGTCGCGAGTTAAAGTAGCGTTAGCTCAAAGTACCTATTATACGCGGACGAAGTCGCAGGCAGAAGCTAGTGTTTGATATGACGATCAAATGTTACCTCTACGAGACTTCATTAGAGCCTAATTTGAATAAAATGCATGTAAATTCATTTTTGATTGACGTTGCATAAAGTAATTTGATTTCTATTTTTGAATTATGACCGTCTAATTAGAATTTAATTTGAATATCTTTTCAATTTTTATTTTATTTTAATAACTGGATTTCTATTTTTAACCGATGGATATTATATGTCTGGTCTTAATTGAATAAGAAATATTTAACGAATATTTTCTATTACTGTTAAATAATAAGTGCTTCAATTTTATTGCTTTTTCCAACGCCTTAGGAATTTAATATCTCTTAAACACCTTAGGTAAGTAACCGATATAAATATATTATAGCGTTTATTATAATACTAGCTTCTGTTCGCGACTTCGTTCGCATGGAATAATTACTTTGGGCTAACGCTAACACGCAGCGGAAGCCCTAAAAAGGAAAAAAAACCATTTTGAATCATTCTTCATTGGTGCGAGTTTTTGGCGGGATTTTGGTCTGTCATGTAGTGGATTTTATATTTTAGTCATGATCTTGTGTT
The DNA here is from genome assembly GCA_036509395.1 of Antheraea yamamai. NCBI lineage: Eukaryota > Metazoa > Arthropoda > Insecta > Lepidoptera > Saturniidae > Antheraea > Antheraea yamamai. The sequence continues at coordinate 1,530,979 of AP028440.1, forward strand.
ACTTGACTCTATATTGTGTAAAATTGGTGGTGTTTTATGTAATATAGTTTGTTTATTGTGCATAAGTGAAGTGAATGGAAAATAATACCACGGACCATGAATTCTGAGATGCCACAAAAACTCCATGGAAAGTTCTAACAAGAGAGCCACCGTCTTGTTAGAACTTTGAATTAACTACTTGACAATGGAAATTAATAAACACTCTGGGTGAGAGATACGAAATAATTCAGATAATGAAGATTGTACGTAGATGAAGGTGGATTAACAAGGAGATTAAGATAAAAAAGATGGATAAAAGAATATATTATAGAAGATTTGGCGTTTCTGCCTTTACATTAACTTGGACATAGAAGAAAACTGACTAAAGAATACATAAGAACTACCTATATTGACAACTTCAGAATTAAAAGATGATTTTAAAATTGTATGAAATATTATCTAGAAGATTTAGCGATTATGCCTTTAAATAATACATAAGAACTACCTATATTGTCAACTTCCGAATTGGCAGTATGTACAATTCCTTCGCCTGTCCTATTGGACGAATATTATTACTACTACTTCGTTGGTGCTCCGCTCCTATTGGTCTTAGTGATGATATATAGCCTTCCTCGATAAATGAGCTATCTAACAATCAAAAAAATTTCAAATCGGACCAGTAGCTACTGAGATTAGCGGGTTGAACCAAACAAACAACCAAACGCTCCAGCTGTATAATATTAGTATAGATACGTATATAGCAGCTTATATACTATGTAAATGATGATATGTATTAAACATTAGGTTAGGTTAAATCTATAAAGTATAAAAAAAAATGAATTGTAGTATTCCATTTTGCATCTTTCGGCGCGGCGCGTTTATATCATCCGTCCGATTGCGGCAAGTAGATAATCCAAGTATGAGATGCCGTGGAATTTGAAGAATTTGTTACTGGACAAACAACAGTGTACAGGTTCACGATGGAGGATAATTTTCTCCTTAGATAAAAATTTAATTATTGCAAGCTCTTTGTAAGGTATGCAGTGTTTTTTTTGCCAAGTTTTTATTTATGTCTCTATTTACAAGAATATTAATCAAGGCTTATGATTTTCAAAGTCTCAAAGTATATTACCGATTAGCTGGACTATAAGTTTAAGCGCCATGTTAAGCGGGCTTTGGTGTCAAAAGGCTATTATTATAAGGAGTATTAATATGTGAACGACGGTGATGTCTTGTCAATGACAGATCAATCTCAACATGTTACATTCTCACAATGAATTTGAGTATTTACTGAAACAAAACCTTATAAAATATGGCACAATGGTAGATGTAATATCCACTTCTTAAGTTTGAAAGTAAAGATTAAACATACTTTATTTAATGTAGGTCCTAAATGCGTTTATGACCGTCAAAACTACCAGCGGTTTGGAAAACAACCCAGTCATCGAGAAGAACCGGCAAGAAACTCGATCGGGTAGACCTTTTTAACATATATATATTTCTAATGTGTTATAAGTTACATTCGTTTTTAGTGGATGCACAGAAAGAAGTCAACTCCAGGCATTACCGTCGTTCATATATTGATCCACTCTATAATAGTCTTTTGACATCAAAACCCGCTTGACGTGGCGCTTAAACTCATGAAAGTTGACAAGCATAGATATATCTTTGAGCACTGACAGTACAATAAAGAATGACAAAAGCATGAGAAGACGCGAGCAAATGTTATATATATGAAAGGGAAATAATATTATATTCTGTACATCTAAAGCTCACACTGAAGTCGCTGGAAAAGAACAAGGATATAAACTATATGACTAAATCTACACATCGAAGGTAATCAAGTCACTTTTGATTTTAAATGCCTAGGTAACGTTAGGTAACGTTGAGATAGTATATAATATGTACTAGAGACGGTATAGTCTTTGTCTTGTGCAACACGTTTTGTAGCCCACGGACTACAACGGGAATATTTTCCAAATGATTATTGGCTAATATAGAAAGTTACTAGATGTGGCATCAAATAATAAACATTTAATTTATATAATTAAGTACGCGACAAAACGTGTCATCTAATATAGGACAATATACATTCGACAAACAAGAAAATGTCTAATAATTGAGTTTAATATGATGGAAACCGAATTTAACCAAAAATAAAGTCTCCAATCACAGCCTAACCTAACCTAATTATTGTTGAAACATTGTAAAACAAGTTGTGAAACGAGTTTAAAAAAGTATAAAGCATTTTATGTTCATACGACGAATATGTGCCGAGATATAGCGTGTTGCCAGTCTTTGTGGAGTAGACGGGTTCGGTAATTAAAATAAAATAAAAAAAAAACCCGGCCAGTTCGAAACTGTAGCAGAGATACAGTTAGTAACAGTAAAATTGTAACACAAGACGGACAATTAAAGGTACGGTCCGAGTCATAAGCGAAGCGGTTTTGTAAACAGCGATCTTTAACGTGAAAACTTCATTAGCCTCGTTGTTATTTGAAGCTCAATGAAATGTAAAAACGCATTAAAAATGAGACAAACATATAGGAGTTAACGTGAGAGAGAATGAGACAGGACAGATTGTACAGTGTTTCTTATATTCGTGATCAATTCATTGTATTTTATACTACCTAATACTTGCTTTGTCCGAGTGTTTTATGTAAGAAAGAAATAAGAGAAAATACATTTATTTGCACACACATAAATATTAAATACGTAGAAATTAAAAAGCTACGGAAAACAATGAAAGATAGAAATAAAAGTGGACGGTTTAATGTATGCGTGTCGCAAATGCGTGTGTGCTTTTACGTGTGTGTGTGTGCATTTGCGTAATACGAAGCCTTGGTAAAAGGCGTCATAAACAACGTGGTATATTGCTAACATGTATCGTTTTTAAGAACATTTTATCATTTTTGAAGGTTTTATTCTACAGTGGTTAAACTGTGCACATGTTTTTTTATAATTTATCAATTACTATTATTAGGTAGGGATCTATACCATTCCCATAGTGAAAACCTTGTTAGATTGCGTTTTATTTTATGGTGTTTCGGGACTAGCCTGATTTTGCAGGTCGATATGATAGCAGCGACTGCAAGTTAATCATAGATCTCTCGTCGATCTGTCGAGTCGTAAAACAAAAATATTTTATTGTCAAAGGTAACAAACAGACAGATACAGTTTAATTTTTAATATAAGCTTGAATTATTATTGTTATGTTTTAAAAAAATTAACATGTTATATGAATGATTATAATTGGATTTAGCTCATTTGCAAATGTAACGGCGCATTATACCTTTTGCCCTTGTAAAATACGCAACGTAACTTTGAACATAAAAATCTCTAATGAGAACTTTTATAATACGCCCATGCAACAAGTCAAGGGAGTGAGTAGAAAACCGTATCAAATTGTGATCACCCCTCTCTCCCTTTATATTAGCAATTCCAAATGTTCTCTGAGCGAACTATAAAAATAACTATAAAATTCAATTAATTCTTTGTCTTTTCGAATATTAAAATCGCTACATCTCGTAAATTATACTAAGACTGTTGTCTCAGAAAGTTTTTTTATCACTTTTTTTCGGCAAAATGGATTACCCATTTTTTCATTTCATACAACGTTATACCGATATAGGGGGATGCCGTTTTGAATAATTATTCGAGGCGTCATTTAATTTGATTCGGTATAAACGAAGCGACATTGTATGTTCCATATTTTTGATAACATTAATGTATCCGCATCTGATGATATGAAAATGTATGAGAAATGCAAGGAAAACTTTCTCGTTGCTTTTGAATGATTCTCACCTTATACTCTATGGCTTCATTTGTCGAGGCATTTAAATTCTCACTGCATTAAAAAGCTATCGTATTTTTAGTGGCGCAAATGAGAACAAGTTTTGTTTATTACTTTCATCATCATTGCATAGTATAAACAAAGCACTCTGCCGCGTCTGTTTGTCTGTCTGTTGGCGATAAACTCAAAAACCACTGAACGGATTTTCATGTATTTTCAACAGTAGATAGAGTGATTCACGAGGGAGGTTTAGGTATATAATTTGCATATATTTTTTTAATTATCAGGGCAGGATAACGTCCGCCGGGCCAGCTATTCAGAGATATAACAATAATGTCATGGATGTTATTCGAAATCAGTACGTAAGTCACATGACTCGTATACACACTCTAAAATGGTATCACTACAAGAAAGTCTTCAGCAAAGCCAACAGCAGGGATCGGTAAGGATTGGCAGCGTCTCATCGCTTCATAAAGCAGCACCTAACACGCTTCTATCGTAACCTATTTTAAGCATATGTATGTTAATAAAATAAACCCGATCGAGTTTCTTGCCGGTTCTTCTCGATGATCATAATCTATATTCATAAGTGCCTTCTTGAAGCCTAAATTGAATAAAGTATTATTGATTTTAATAAGTCAAAATTATATTAACACGAGCGAAGTGTAAACTCGAAGGAAAGATTAGTTAATAATAATATTTCTTACTAGCCTCTGCCCGCGACTTCGTCAGCGTGGTATAGTTACTTTGGGTTAACGCTATCACGCAGCGGAAGCTCTCAAGAAGAAAAAATACTCCGAATTTGAATCATTCTTCATCGGTGCTCCGCTCCTATGGATCTTCGCGTGATGATATAGCCTATAATCTTCCCCGATAAATGAGCTATATAACACTGGAAGATTTTTTCAAATCTGACCAGTAGTTCCTGAGATTACCCTCTACAATGTCACAAACTCACAAATTCACAAACTTTACCTCTTTATAATATTAGTATAGATAACTTAAAAAAGAATACTACTAAGAAAAGTTTGAATATCTAATATATAATAATCTCGTAATAGTATAATATAATAATATTTATGTAATATTAGCGGACCCGGCCGACGTTGCCCCGCCCTGATTAAAAATAAATCCTTGACAAAACGGTCCTCAGGAATCACTTTATCCACTGGTGAAAACCGCATGAAAATCCGTTCAATAGTTTTTGAGTTTATCGCGAACAGACAGACGCGGTAGGAGATTTTATATTATACTATGTAATGATTTCAAAATAAACTGTTTATCAACTAATTTCATAGTGTGTTACATCGGTTCGCGCCAATTTCCGTTTCAAGCTAAAAATTCATTTGCTACAATTTCTCATGACGCCTCAAAATAAATATCAATTAAAAAAGTGGTTAAGTTGTAACATCATAATCTGTATATGAATGGGCGAAGACAAACAGTTATCTATTTCTCCTCTATTTTCCAACCGATTTTATTTTTTTTTACTCGTCACGGCTCGAAGCCATGGTTTATAACTTCTTATGCATCATACTTCATGCTCTTACTGACCTTTATTGATCTACAATAATTGTACACTGTTTTCTTATACACATACCTAAAAAAGTTGAGGCAGTCATATCCTTTTTGTTATTATCCCAACAGAAGTGAAAATTTAAAACGATGGAAGAACTGTGTTTTCTTTTGAATTTTAAAATTAATTATAGTGTGAATTATTTAAAATTCATAATTTGTATATTGAAATTATTAACATTAGTCTGGTTTTCTCATTTATTGGCGCACGGAACAATAATTATATACATTCTATGATGAACTCTAAAATATCAATATTATATACACGCTATAAGCACGCGTTAGTAGTCTGACGCAAGGCGCATAAACGCAATACGTTCGGTCACGCTTACTAGCATCTCATCTCGCGAAATTATAAGTTTATCTCCTGCCAAAAAAATACCGCTCGACGCACCTAAACAAGTTTTCACTTAAATAAAGAATTATCATCAAACTTCCATTACTGAACTACCAATATTAGTTACAAATACTACTAAAACCATCAGAAGAAAAGAAAATATAAATACATAAATATGTAAATAGCACTGAGAATAAATAATATTTTAAAATTATAATACATAACCGTCAACCTAAAACGTAGCTTTTATACAAGTGACATATTTACAGACTCGAAACTTTAGCTAATAACTGTAGTCTAGATTTAGCGACCGATTAAAATGTTCGTAGATGATAGACAGGCTTCAAAATGTTACTAGATCTAGCCAAGAACTGGCTAAATTAGTAACGAGTATGATAATATTATAATAATTACAGGTGCCATTTCAACAGACGTACTTACCTGTCGATTCGAGAACACAAATTGAGTTGTAACAAACAGAACAAAAAAAAAAACCCAGGAAATATGTTCACAGTGTGATAACCGCATGCTCTAGAGCTTGCACTTGAATTGACTGAGCAAAAAACCGCAGCGGACTTTCCACGTTTTAAGGTAATGAAAGGCTTTAATATTGACAATCTTTATATATATAATTAGCTTCTGCCCGCGACTTCGTCCGCGTGGAATAGTTACTCTGGGCTAACACTAACCATAACTCGCGACTTCGTTTACGTAGAAGGTGAAAATATTTTTAAGTAATACGTACGTTAACACCGATTTTCAGATATTCTTCATTGGTGCTCCGCTCCTATTGATCTTAGTGTGATGATATATAGCCTATAGCCTTCCTCGATAAATGATCTATCTAACACTGAAAGATTTTTTCAAATTGGACCAGTAGTTCCTGAGATTAGCGCGTTCAAGCAAACAAACTCTTCAGCTTTTCAATATTAGTATAGGTGCTTCTGTCCGTGTGTATAAGATTGAACGCCTCCTAAACGACTGGACAGAAATTTGATGAAATTTTGTGTGTGTGTTCATTTGCATTCAAGAATGGTTTAGAGTCACAAGTGGACCTGGCAGGTGGCGTTGCGGTTGACTTTTGGGTTTTTTTTTATTATCAAGGAAGGACAACGTCCGCCGGGCCCTCTAATATGTCTATAGTATTGTGAAGCTTAAAATATTGTTTCTTTTTTGTTTATTTGTATGCGCTTATCTCTGAAACTACTGCTCATATTTCAAAAATTATCTTTGCGTTTTATAGTGAATTTAATGAGTTAAGTTATACGCTTAAAATTACCACGCCACGACTTTTAGGAACAGAGTAATAACTATTATGTAAAATTGTGGTCAGAAAGTACGCAATGCGAGAAAGAAGTAACAGTGTGGACGGGCAGTGTAGCGCCAATGTAGGGCGAGTTGATTGCCCGACGAGAACCTAGCGTTATTAAGAAGGGTCGAACTGTGAATACCTATGTCAGCGAGGTGCGATGCCACGCGGTTCAGTCACATTTTCTTTAAATACTTTTATGGGTTGCGTTTGACCACAATTTCATCTGATGTTAAATGACAATGTAGCCTAGATCCCTTCTAATAATATTTCACTTTTATTTTATAAATCTACCATATTATGTATACCATAATATGATATGAAAACAGTAAGACGCAAACTAATTTATAGTATATGGGAAGTATAAAAAAAAGCAGCGGTAGTCGAGTGGTTTGACAGGTGGAATATCAATCCGATGTCCGCAAGTTCGAACCCCGGCGGGTACGCACGAATTATTTTGAATTTGCGTATATTTACTAATTTCAATTGATAACACTATCGTCTGATGGTGAAGGAAAGCATCGCGAGGAACCTGAACCTTAGAAATGTTCTAGTAATACCATCGTATGTGGGAAAAATATAGGACTAAGAATTTCTCGGAGCATGAAATCGCCAATACGTTGTTGGCTGGCGTGGTGATATGCCCATAACTTCATCTGGGAAGAGGCCTATGCCATGCTTTGATTCTCTTACAGGCTGATGGTAATGATGAGTTTGTCTATTAGTTACGCTTTCACACCTTTACTACACAACCGATCATTATGAAAATCTGCAGACACATAGAAAAAGGACATAGGGTATTTTTCATATAGAAAAAGCAAATTAATGTGAGCAAAACGGCGCACAAAAGTAAGTTATTAATAAATGAATACACCTGACGAGTATCCTCTAACTGCACACGTCTGTTTATAATTCGTGTGTCCATTTCGTTGACAATAATTAAATAACGTACGTTGAACTTTCAACGTAGCGTAAAATCCATGGTCGGACCCCCACGTAATTTAGAGTTTTTTGCCGCATTGCTACCGTTCGTTCGCGCATACTTACTAAGATCCGGCTAGACCGGACTTAACAAAGGATGTCCGCGTTGCAGTAAACTCGACTTATTTATAACTCTACTAGCGATAATCGTGATTCCGTCTGTCTATACAAATTTAATCGTGAGCTTTGACAAGGATATAATTGATAATCCAGTCTTTATGACCATTTTAGATGAAAGTGCAAGGTGAATCGATCATTATAGAAAATTGGTCATACCCTGTTTCAGGCTCGCTAAGATCAAGGTTTTTTAGGTAATAGTGTTAGGTTTTATAACAAAGTCCCAAAGAACACTACCGATTTGCCAGGTAATGAATACAAGCACCATGTCAAGCGGGTTTTAATGTCTAAAAGCTATTATAGGGTGGATTAATACGTGAACGATGGTGACGTCTGGAAATGATGTTTCTCCTTGTGCACCTATCAAAAGTGAATGTAACTATCTATGTTTGTAAAAATATGTATCATGAAAAGATAAAGATCGAGTTTGTTGGCTGGGTTGTTTGTCCGAACCGGTGGTAGATGTGACGTTCATATGGTTCTCAGGGCCTAAACTAAATAAATTATTTTGAATTTTAATTTATTAATATTTGATTAATACTCTTCAACATAAATATAGTTAACTAGTGGTATTCTGTGTCTTCGTCTACCTTTATATTTTAATGAATAGCGAGTCTAGGTATTATTTTCGGGTAAATGTAAAGGTTTATGTATTGCGAGTCGACATAGGCCTGATAGTAGTCATGTCATAGTGGTCTAGTGGTTTGTCCGGTAGAATATCGTTCCGATGTCCGCAGGTAAGAATCCTGGCATGTACTTTTTTTTTTTTAAATACTTGTTTAAACTTTTTTATGTTACAATAATGGTGATATTTTTTACAACGACCAAATAACTACATAGTTACACTACTTATCCCTAGTTTTAGAATTGGTTTAAAACGCTTCATTTATTTGTAAGACAAATTTAAGTCGAACGTGAAACATGGTCAAACTTTAAATGCGTTTTCCCACAAAAGTAAATTTTTTGAGTTACATCTTATTTGATTTTAGATGCTTTTTTCCGAACTGACTACGCAATTGACCTAAACAGACCTTACCTACATACGTTAACAGATCGGACTACAATTTAAGATGCAATTTATTATGTTACATTACGATACATGGCGGGGTGGTAGGGTGTCTGTACCCGACTGGATCGCGATCACCGTACACCAGGTGGAACACCCGCCATAGTGGCACGTTTGGGCGTGTCGCGTTCCGGGATCAGCCGGTGTATATCCAGCAACCAGGGGGGGGGGCTGTCCCTAACTGGAACGCTTTCAGGCCGGCATGACAGCGGCGACTGGCGATGGATAGTATATCTTTCGGCGGTCGCCATTGTTTTTGGATTGTACTGTGCTTACCATCAGGCACAGTACAGTCACTTTGCCGAGTTACAATAAAAAAAAAAAAAGAAAACATTCCATTTTAACAGATTTCTTTCAGTTTCTTACGCGTAAATTGTTTATGAATATAATATCGGAATGATATACCATGTCATTAGATATGTCAAACATTGACAGATATGGTAGGGCTATTTCTAAAACCACCTGGGTAGCTACTCGTCAATAATAGATACTTTATTTAGTTTAGGTACTAATAAGACGCTTATGTACGTCAAAACTGTCACTGGTTCGGAAAATTACCCAGTTACGAGAACAAAGAACAAGATACTCGATCGCATTAATCTTTTTCTATAGGTATGTATTTAAAATACATTACACATTATAATCACTTTTATTAAATGTGCAGACGGAAATGTCATTTACATTCATATTCAGGTCATCCACTCTATATATATAGCCTTAGCCTTTTGACACCAAAACCCGCTTAATCTTACTCAAATCGGCAATATGTCTTGGTATATTGTTGTAAAATCTAACACTATTATCTAAAAAACGACTAGTCTGTCACAGTACTTAGATCAAGCCGGTCTTTTACGAAATCCTGCTTTTTAAAGTTTTAGCGAATATACACTAAATTATCAAGAACTAGCAGTGCCCGCGACTCCGTCTGCGTGGAACCTAATGTAAAAAAATCAGTGCCTAATAAAATCGTCTGAATGTATTAAGTCCATTTACTTATTTCTCGTACTTAAGTCGTGTCATCATTAAAACTACAATAACTCTTGATAGAGTGAACCGATTTTAATGAAACCAAGACTAAATGTACTCGAGGATATGCTTTATGATTGAACGCGGTACTTTAGCATTGATGCTTGTTCATACAAACAGAAAGACAGGCAGACATTTCCAAAAAATGATTGAAATGTATTTTATTACTTATTCCAAGAGACCTGCAACTACTTTTTTCACAAAAGTCTAAAAAGAATAGACTCTTTAGATTTACATTCTTATTATTTTAATAGAAGATGTATTGCGAAGGTAGAGTTATGATACCGAAAAGACATTATATTCATTATCCATCAGATGTGATTGTGGTCAAATAGAAACAACTATGTAATATACAAAAATAATATGAGAGCAATGGCTGCCCGGGAAAAGTAAACCGCATGTATGTATGCAAAAAGAACAAAGCACCAACAGACAGACGCTGTGGAGTTTTCAAAAATTTATCACCGCATTCGATCAGTATGCACGGCATGAATGTAGTGCATTTGTGTAACGGAAAGCCGGTGGGTTTGTTCCGGATGCGCTCTGACCTATTGGTACGGATAGATTCGGACCGGTCTTGCTTGCGACCGTCTAGTTTAAGTCTTTTATAATACTCCATTGTAGAATCGTTTCGAGCGAACAATTGACAAAAATATTCGTACTCGCGTCAATGCTAACATAAAGGTGAGAAGATGAGACAGACGATTGTAAATAATTACGATAGTCACCCAAAAATTTCGTTTCGTGTAAAACTTTTTTTGAAGTGAAGCTTGTATTCGGACGGTGTGGATTGGATTTTATGAAATAAAAAAATATGTTACGAAAAAGAAATAGCTATAAATGTATATATAGGTTTTAGGCTGTGAAAGAATGAGATAGTATATTCATATTCTCTAAATATATACAAAGAGAGGGGTAAAGAGAGAGAAACGTTAAAATCTATAGCAAATTATTTTCTCTTGGATCATAGTGACTATCGCGCACTTTTAAGAAATATCCTGTATTGTGTACCTATTATTAACATATATTACAATATTTCAAAACATTGCCGAAAAGAAATGTTAACACATCTCTAGTGTATTCATCTCATTCTCGTAAAAAATAATCGGAATACTAAGTTTCACTCCTATCGCGTCTGAACTCGCACACGACTTTGTTTTAAACGAATGGGAATTTTTGTGTTTATTAAAGCCATAATACGGTAACTACGTGTCCGGAAACTTTATCGATGGACAAAACTCTGAATTCTTACATTTATGAGGCTCTTTCTAATGCTTACAAGTTACTTACAAAATTCAAGCACCCGTGGGATTCGACAACTCCTTTTAAGAGTTAGTTACTTCCCTCTTAAGCTCGCAATTCAAGTATTAAGATTGCTACATAGAGAATATTAATCTGACGCATCTATATTTTTCAATTATACACGCATAATTAATTTATAACGTAACTGAATAAGAAATAGTTTCAGACAGGATCGTATTAAAACTCCACGTGGTAAGATTCTTGTGTAATAGAAGGTCTCCTTATATTAATTCATTGTCATCCCTTGATAAAAGGCTATTATAGAGTGGATCAATATGTGAACGATGGTGATGTCTGGAATTGACTCGTCTCTGTGCATCCATTAAAAACGTTTGTGAAATTTACTATTATATAGAATATATTATTATTCTAAATCTTAATATATATATTTCTTGTGTGCGTGTGTATGTGACTGAACTCCTCCTAAACGACTGGACCGATTTTGATGAAATTTTTTGTGTGTGTTCGTGGAGATTCGAGAATGGTTTAGATTCACAATTGGACCCGGCAGGTGGCGCTGAGATCGACTTTTAGGATTTTTTTTGTTTTCAAGGCAGGACAACGTCCGCCCGGTCCGCTAGTATTATATATATTTGTTAAAAAGATAAACCAGATCGAGTTTCTTGCCGGTTCTTCTCGATGACTGGGTTGTTTTCCGAACCGGTGGTAGTTTTGACGTTCATAAGTGCCTTCTTAGGGCCTAAATTGAATAAAGTGTTTTTGAATTTGAATTTGAATTTGATAATCCCTTGAAGATGACCACCGTTCGAGACCGTATTTTATTACTATCAGTATGACTGTCAAACTTCGTAAGCCACGTTGAAAGTATTATGTAAAAATTTCGAATGAATTAATAAATACGTTCGGAATATGTTATACAGAAACGTAAATGTATATATTTAATTAATTTGAGTGTTTAATGTCTATTTGAGTTAATTTCCGAAATGGCTGAACTGTTTTGACGAAAGTTGAGTGGCAGATTTAATATTTTTCTATTTCTAGGTCTTTTTTTTTTTTTCTCTCTCGTAACCTCCGGAGCCAGGTAGAGAATCTAAAGGTGGAGATTCTCGCCTGGAAAAGGGAGGCCAATGAGAAGAAGGCGATGCCTCCGCCGCCTCCTCCGCCGCCTCTCCCGGTGCAGCCCCAGAAATGGGAGGACGCGCTAGCCGCTACGGTCGTCACGTTGGAGCAGTCCCTATTGAAAAGTTTTGGTGGGATGCTCAACGCCAGACTGGCCGGGATAGAGGATCGCCTTCTGCCACCGAAGGTCGTGAGGCCACAACTGGCGGCCGACCGAAGGAAGGCTGCTGCTGATCCTCCCCAGGTGGCGAAGAGGATTCTGGAGCGCCGGCCGGCCACGATGGAGGCCAATGCTGGGGAGGGCACTTCCTCGAGACCAGCAGCACCAGCAGCCTCGGCCCCGCCGGACTCGGAGGCCTGGTCGGTTGTGGTGCGCCGCCGCCAAAAGAAGAAGGTGGCATCTGCGGCAACCACGACAGCAGCCCCGGCTCAGAAGGCGCATCCGGCTAAGGCCAAGCCGGGAAAGAAGCCAGTAGCGGCCCCAGCTCCGAATACGCAGCAAGCTGCAGCCAAGCGCAAAAGGAGGCGCAAGCGGAGGGCGAAAGATAGGCTCGCGCCCCCGCGTACTGCTGCAGTTTTGATCACGCTGCGGGAGGAGGCAGCTGACAAGGGCGTCACATATGCTGACGTCCTACAGAAGGCCAGGAAGGCGGTGTCGCTCCCCGAGTGCGGCATCGCCGAGCTGAAAGTTCGGACGAGCGCCACTGGGGCCAAGATGCTTCAGGTTCCCGGTCCCCTGGCGGCCCAGCAGGCCGACAAGCTGGCCACTGGAGTGAGGGCGGCGCTAGAAGGACTGGCCACAGTGGTGCGGCCGATCAAGCGAGCCGATATCAGGATCCTCGGGATAGAAGAATCTGTTCTGTGGGACGAAGCTGTCGAGGCGATCGTCCAGGCCAGCGGATGTGAGCTCAGCAATCTGAGAGTGGGCGAGCTTCGCGCCCGGGGAGAGGGAACCAACTCTCTTTTCGTCTCCCTCCCTCTGGACGCGGCGCGGAAGCTGGTCGAGGCCGGTCGCCTCAGGATTGGCTGGAGTATGGCCCGAGTCGTGCACCTGGACAGTAGGCCACTCAGGTGCTATAAATGCATGGGCTTGGGCCATACCCGGCCGAAATGTCCGTCGGCCGTGGACAGGAAGGACGCCTGCTTCCGTTGCGGAAAAGACGGCCACCATGCAGAGGTCTGCAAAGTGGACAAGCCACGGTGTGCCGTCTGCGCCGAGGTGGGAAGGCCAGCGGAGCACATCATGGGAGGGGGCGAGTGCAGACCCCCTCACGTGAAAGGGAAACTGCCCCTTTTGAAGGGGGCAGAAATGGAGGTAGTTGCTGTGGGCTAGTTATGGACTACATCCACAGCAGCTACCTCCAGGCTAATATAAACCACTCCGCCGCCGCCCAGGACCTTCTCCTTCAGGCGGTGGCGGAGTGGGAGATCGATATAGCCGTAGTCGCGGAGCCGTACCGCGTCCCGGACCAGCCTCACTGGGCTGGAGACGTGGACGGCTCTGTGGCTGTACTGTCTGGGGGGGGGATTGCCTCTCTCAGTCAAGGAGAGGGGCTCCGGGTTCGTGGCAGTCGCCTCACGGGATCTCGCGACCCTCGGGGTATACTTTTCCCCGAACCGGCCCCTCATCGAGTTCGAGTCCTTCTTGGACTCGCTGGGGCCGGTCGTGAGGCGGCTCGAGCCGCTCCCCATCGCCGTAATGGGGGATTTTAATGCCAAATCCAGGGCGTGGGGAGCGGTGGCCACGAATCCGCGTGGCGAGGCGCTTGTGGAGTGGGCGGCCCAACATGGGCTGTCCCTCCTCAACCGGGGGAACGCCCTCACGTGCGTGCGACAAAACGGGGGGTCCATCGTGGACGTATCTTTTGCCACCCCGTCGGTCGCACGACGTGTCCGGGGGTGGAGGGTGTTAGAGGAGGTGGAGACCTTATCGGACCACCGATACATCAGGTTCGAGGTCTCCACCTCCCACACTGAGCCGGCAACCCGCCCCCGGGAGGGCGCTAAGTTCCCTCGCTGGACGATGAGCCGTCTCGACCCGGAATTAGCGGAAGAGGCGGCCATCGTTCAGGCCTGGGTCATGTCCCCCCCGGACGAAGATATCGACGCGTCCGCAGCCCGCCTCCGTGATGCCCTCACGGAGGTTTGCGACGCGTCGATGCCGCGGAGCGTACACCGCCCAAGGAGGAGGGCGGTGTACTGGTGGTCGCACGAAATTGCGGAACTTCGTGCGGCCTGCTCCGCGGCCCGGCGGCTGTACGGGCGCAGCCGCCGAAGGAGGACAAACAGGGACCTCGAGGAGGAGGCCCGGCTGTATGGCGACTATAGGACCTGCAGGAAAACGCTGCAGGTCGCCATCAGCCGGGCCAAGGAGCGGGCATGGGAGGAGATGCTCCAAGAGCTGGAGAGGGATCCGTGGGGGCGCCCGTACAAGGTGGCCCGGAAGAAATTCCGTGGCCAGGCGCCCCCGGCAACGGAGACCCTCCAGCCGGAGGTGGTGGAGAGGGTCGTGGGTGCATTGTTCCCCGGCCCTCCGGAGCTCACTCCTCCTCCCATGCCTCCTCCCGTGCCTCCTGTCCAGGAGACAGAGGAGGCGGCAGTCGACCCTCCCCCGATTACGAACGAGGAGATGGGGAGGGCGATGGAGCGTCTACGCACCGGGCGAAAAGCGCCCGGCCCTGACGGGGTCCCGGGCCGGGTGCTGGCCGTGGCGCTGGGCCATTTGGGGGGGTGGCTTCGGGAGCTGTTTGACCGCTGTCTTGCGGTCGGGCAGTTCCCGAAGCCCTGGAAGATGGGGCGGCTTTGCCTAATAGCGAAGGAAGGCCGCCCCCCGGACTGCGCGTCCGCGTACCGGCCCCTAGTGTTGCTGGACGATACCGGGAAGGCGCTCGAGAGAATCGTTGCCTCCCGGGTCGTCCGGCATCTTGAGGAAGTGGGGCCGAACGTGTCGGACGCGCAGTTCGGCTTCCGGTCAGGGCGTTCCACGTTGGACGCCCTGACCCTCCTAAAACGGGTCTCCATGGAGGCGACCTCTCAGGGAGAAAGACTGATGGCGGTGTCCTTAGACATCGCCAACGCCTTCAACAGTCTGCCGCATGGTGTCATACGGGAGGCGCTCCGCTTTTTCGGAGTGCCCCCGTACCTGCGGCGGCTGTTGGAGGCGTACCTGGACGGGAGAGAGGTCGCCTTCGTGGACGCCAGAGGGCGCATGGTCCGGCGCCATACGGCGTGTGGGGTTCCACAGGGGTCGGTCTTGGGACCGCTCCTGTGGAACATGGGCTACGACTGGGTGCTCCGCGGCGCGCTCCCTTCTGGAGCGCGCCTCATCTGCTACGCGGACGACACCCTAGTCGTAGCCCGGGGGGGGGGGAATTTGTTGATCTGGTGCGCCTGGCCACGGAGGCCGTAACTCTCGTGGTCGGGCGCATTAGAAGACTGGGCCTTGAGGTGGCTCTCGAAAAGACCGAGGCCCTGATGTTCCATGGGCCTCGGCGAGGGCCACCTCCAGGGGCCCACTTGTATGTGGAGGGCGTCCGGGTCAGGGTGGGGACCCAGATGAGGTATCTGGGCCTCACCCTGGACGGACGCTGGCGGTTCGAGCCCCATTTTAGGGGGCTCGGACCGCGCATAGTTGGGGCCGCAGCGGCGCTCGGACGACTCCTCCCCAATACGGGGGGGCCGGGCGCCGCCTGCCGCCGCCTTTACTCAGGGGTGGTACGGTCCATGGCCGCCTACGGGGCGCCGTTATGGGTGGACGCCCTCAACGCCACCAACATTCGTGCGCTGCGTGCTGCGCAGCGCACTGTGGCGTTGAGGGTGATACGAGGATACCGGACGGTGTCCTCGGCGGCGGCCATGGTACTGGCCGGTTCCCTTCCCTGGGAGCTAGAGGCGGAGGTGCTTGCCGCCGTATATAACTATACGGCGGCTAAGAAACTGTTGGGGGAGCCTCTGGCTCCTGGGGAAATAGAACGGAAGAGGAAGGAGGTGAGAGAGGAGAAGTTACAGAGGTGGAGGCAGGACCTGGCGGACGCGCGTTACGGTCGATATACGATCGACGCCGTCCGCCCGGTCCTGCCGGAGTGGAACCAAAGGAAGTGGGGCTCCCTGACGTTCCGTCTGGTGCAGGTGCTGACCGGGCACGGGTGCTTCGGTTGGTACCTGCACCGGATAGCTCGCAGGGAGCCGACCGCCGTATGTCACGAGTGCGGCGTTGAACCGGACACCGCGCAGCACACACTTTCGGAGTGTGCTGCGTGGGAGGAGCAACGCCGCACTCTGGCTGCGGCGGTAGGACAGGAGCTCTCGCTGCCGAGCGTGGTTGTGGCCATGCTCGGCAGCGAGGATGCGTGGAACGCAATGGCCTCCTTCTGCGAGGAAGTCGTCTCGCAGAAGGAGGCGGCGGAGAGGGTCCGGGAGGAGAACCCTCAAAGTGACCCTCTCCGCCAACGGAGGACAGGCAGGAGGAGGCGGCAGTTTGACCGCCGCCTCCTCCCACCGTAACCGGACCTAGGGAGGATGGGTCGGGGGGCCCATTCTCCCATTGCACAGGTCCGGCGGACGGAGGAGACGACCGGTGTGTACACGGTTGTCTCCTAACAAGACGGGGTCCGGCGGCGGCGCTTTCGCCGCTGGGCCAACCGCTGGGGCGGCACGATGAAATCTGTAGAGATCTCGTGTCGCCCCAACTATAGCGGCAGACGTACACCGTGGGGTTTTAGTCCGTGCGAGTCGGACATAACCCATCCTCTCCCCCGAGGGGGTGGGTATCCATAAGGGATTTCCCCACGTAAAAAAAAAAAAAAAAAAAAAAAAAAAAGGTCTTTTTTTCTCGAACTGACTACGCTATTGACCTTGCAAGGTCTTAACAGCTTCACCGGATTACTAAGGCGAGCGCTTAAGGCGCTCAGCCGATTTTATTTGGGCAACTAGTTCACGGGTGTACGGCACACCTCGGGTTGGGCTGTTGCCTGATACATGCAATTCGCGAACTATTTGAGCTAACCTAAGCTAAGCTACATATTCATACTTATATGAGTTATTGAAACATATATGTGTACCAAGCATACATACCTCGGCAACTCTTATGTGTATTTTGTGTCGGATAATTTTTCTAAATTATTTCACTTCAATAAGGCAAAGTTCGATAATGGAATTTTTTCTAGGTATTTACCTAGATCAATATCATTACGCTTTTCCATAGAGACTAAGTAATAATGCTGAATTTTAAAACAAGTAACTTAAAATCGGTTAATAATTACAATTCCAGAAATAATGAATAATTATAAAATGCGTTACGTCCATTTCAGATAATCCATTAAAAAAAAAAAAATGAAGAGATGAACATTATACCATCACTTTTGTAAACGGCAGTCAAAGATACCCAAGACTCCCGTATATAACACAAATGTGAAAAAAAAAAACATCATAAATCATGTTCTTAAATTGGAAAACACAAGCGACGTATTTTAAATCGCTTCTGACGTCATAAATGTTCTCTTCAGAATAAAAGCGTTAAAATACTACATCGGTAATCAGTCATTCTTATAAAAAAATCCAAGAATTTCTCGTTCAATAACCACAGAATTATTTCCTTGTTCAATTAAATTAAACTTTTTAAATGACGCATTAAATTTGTTTTTAATGTAACTGTAAAAAAGTTTTAATAAAACATAGTTTATTATTATTAAAAAACATGTGTAATTGAAAATGAACTCGTGAGATTTAATTTAAAAAAAGATATCACTCTACTCTTTTTAAACTTTCAAGTTAAATTAATCGATAAGATAATATGTGGAGTTTTTTGGCGTTTTTCAATCTATCATGTAGTGGGCTTTTATATTTTATTCATAATATTGTGTTATTTGACTTTATATTTTGTGATATTTCTGGTGTTTTACGTATAGTTCGGTTATTGTGTACAACTGAGTGGATGGAAAATAATTTATTTATTTATTTATTTACACATTATGTGTTAAATACGCAATGGCGGACTTAATGCCTAAGGCATTCTCTGCCAGTCAACCATTAGGTGGTGCAGAGATAAATGTTGGTAGGTGTAAAAGGTGAGGTTTTTATGAAATTATATTTAGCCTATATAATATCACAATATATAAATAAAATATCAACACCAATATACTACATATATAATACATATATACTACACATATACAATACATACACATAACAACATCATACATAAAATATCAATACAATAAATAAAAGTATAGTTAGTCAACATCAAGTACTAAATACAGCATTAACCAGATAATTCTGCTAAATGACACTGGTAAAGCCGACGTACCCTGACTTTAAAACTGAAACGGTTAGATGACATCCTGATTTCATAAGGAAGTGCGTTCCATAGGAGAATAGATTGGATATAGAAAGATGAATGTACTAGACCGGAAGTATGGACATGCATGAAATAATACCGCGGGGCATGAATTCTGAGACACCCCATAACTCCTTGGAAAATTCTAACGAGAGGGCCACTATTTTGCTAGAATTAAGAAATTATCACAGAGAATTTGTAATATTATCACACAATATACAATGGTAGTAATCGTTTACTAGAAGATTAGTTGCAAAAAAAAAACATAGTTTATTATTATTAACAAAAATATCTCCAACTGAAAACGAACTCGTGTTAAAACGAAAAGATAAGTTTTTCTTCTAATTTCAAATAACGTTCTTGATAATAAACCTATTTATTACACTCATGTGTTAAAATATAATTAAAATGTTTACCATTAAAATACAGTCCCACGTGTGTACCGTACAACACTATAAATTTATTACTTATGACTGATGTCAGTCTGTTCGTACGTATATATAAATAATCACGCCGAACGATAGAGTAACGGTATAACCAGCATCCGGGTTCGCGTATTAAAATTAGAACACCCGCTAAATGGTTGGACAGAGTTACTGTGGAAATCCCCCTGTAGCTCAAGTACTCTATCACTTACACGTGGTCACTTAGAAGTCGCGATGGTTGAACGGTTAAGTCAATGGTTGTACACAAGAATGCTCATGAAAGTTTTTAGCGGGATCTTGGAATGTCATGTAGTGGATTTTGTATTTTACTCATAACTAGCTGTGCCCGCGACTTTGTCCGCGTGGAACCTGATGTACAAAACATTAATTAACAAAGATTAAATTAACCGACCGAACCGAATTTAATGAAACAAAGACTAAATGCTACTCGAAGATATACTTCACGATTTTATTTAAAAGGTTTTATCATGAACGCAGTACTTTAACAATAATGCGTGTTCAAACAAATAGACAGACAGACATTTCTAAAAATTATTGAAATGTATTTTATTATTTATTCCTAGATACCTGCAACATTTCTATTTAGAAAAATCGAAAAACTGAAGGTACGTTACATTTACATTCTTATTATATGTATAGATCTTGTGTTATTTGAGTCTATATTTTGTAATATTGGTGGTGTATTACGTAACACAGTTTGGTTATTGTAAATAAGTGAAGTGGACGGGCAATAAACCACGGAGCATTGATTCTGACTTACCACAAAAAAAAATCCGGAAAAATTCTAATAAGAGGGCCACCATCTTGTTATTTTATTGAAATGATCGCAAGGAACTTGTAATATCCATTACCTACTCAATAGTAATAATCTAGTAGAAGATTGGTTTGCAAAAATAAAGTAAAGGAAGAACGCTCCTATTCGAAATGAATAATTGTATTCTAGTAAATATGTAGCTATATACGTAGGTTAGAATCCTAATTATGTTTAAGTTTATGAATTTACTTCTCCTGCAAGCTATCTTTTATTGGAAAGTAGCTGAGCTCAATACACTCCTCCGGCAGTCCATTTAATTTGTTTCGAGTTCGGTTTGTATGTGGTAGAGCCACGCTGAAGTTGTTACTCGTTTTAGCATGAATGGGTGTCGGCTCGCCCGGGGTACTACCACCCTCTCGCAGAAAACCGACGTGAAATAACAGTGCTTCATTGTTGCGTTTCGTTCGGTCACTGAGAGCGCTGGAGACAAACTTCCCCTCCCCTTCCCCCTTCCCTTACTCCCCCTCTCCCTCAAGACAGGTTGGCAACACACTTGCGACTCCCCTGGTGTTGCAAGGGTCTATGGACGGTGGTGATCACTTAACATCAGGTGACCCACCTGTCCGTTTGCCTTCTATGGTATGAAAAAAAAGAATACCACCTCGTTTTTATATTCAGTATTTAGTTACGTCACAGTAAATAGACTATATATAGACTAAATAGAGATAGAAGCTAATTTCTGAAATGGCTTAACCGATTTTGATGAGACTTTCGTTGACGATTAGATATTATTTTCAGAGAGTAATCTAGTCTACTTTTAGTGGATCGATAATTTGTTCGTTTTTTTTAGTAAAATGTGAAAATATCTAAGTTGTAAAATTCTTAAGATCAACTTATACAAGATGTAACAGCTTATAAGGATCTAGAAGCATGCAATTTTCTACAATAGTGCTTTATATAAATTAAATGAATACTAAGAAATATTTCTTCTAACTTATCCCCTAAGGTGGACAGAAATAATACAATTCCTATGATGTCGCTTATGTGGAAACTTATTGGCTGGTAAATATAGAGTCTGTGTTTAGACAAGTGGAACCGCTGGCACAGCTAGTTAAATATGAAATCATTATATAACAAGTGAAATCATAACTTCACTTCGAATGTTATTTTAACATGTATTAAAAAATTGGAGTTCATTTTGGGATAATCGGAGTTGCACTGATATCGGAAATGTATGGAAAGGTTCGAACATTTTTCCAATAAAAATACCTTACATACTTACTTTATATTAACAATGTCATATAAACCGAAAATGGCACCAAAATTAGAAATAAGAAAGTGGGTGTGTACTTATGGTCAGATGATGAAAGTGAATTGTTTTTAAATCACAGTATTACATACTAAACGCATATAATTCAAATACTACACTAATTTTATACAAAGCTTACACAATAATATAATAATATGTTATAATAAAATCGTAATTATTAGAACAATGAACTGCTCAGATAGTAAACATGGTTGAGGACGACCGGAGCCGAGTAAAACGGACACAGCGTCACCGAGCCGAGTATGACTTTTCAGTATAGTTCGCTATTCAAAACTCCGAAAACTTTCTACTTCGAATAACTACAATTATTTTAGTTTCTAAGAAGACATCAATATTAAAAAATGTATGTACAATAACAGAATTATTTTATATTTGTCAACTAATCATCCAGCTTATTACTGTCATTGTCGCATAGGTAATATACAAGTTTCTTGTAATAACTTCAATGTTCTAACAAGATGGCGGCCACTTTACTTATGCACAATAACCGATCTACATTACGTAAAACACCACCAATATTACAAAATATAAAGTTGAATAACACAAGATTATGAATAAAATATAAAAGCCACTACATGACAGACTAACATCCCGCCAAAAAATCCTTTTCAATAACAGAATTAGTTCCATACAACATGATATATAATTTACGCAATGATGCACCCTATGCATACCTAACCTTTTCATACCAAAACTCGATTTACATGCTCCTTGAACTTATAAAACAAGTAGCAATAGTTCACATCGTCTTGCCATATCGGAATATCACGACTAATAACAATAACTGTTTACAATGTAATAAAAAAATGTATTTCTATAGTTTAACATGGTTTGGACTAGACTATCTGTACTTTTTTGGAGTACAACTTCTTATTGCCATAATAAGGAAGGGAAAACAAACCGCACTTTTTTTAACCAATCGTCAATTAGATTATTACTGCCATTATCGAGTAGGTAAAAATATTACAAGTTTCTTGCGATAATTTCAATGTTCTAACAAGATAGTGGCCCCCTGTTAGAACATTCCAGGGAGTTTTTGTGGCAAATCAAAATCTATGCTCCGTGGTACTATTTCCAATCCACTTCACTTGTGCACAATAACTAAGCTATATTACGTAAAATACCACCAATATTACAGAATATAAAGTCAAATAACACAAGATTATGAATAAAATGTAAAATCCACTACATGATATTTCAAGATCTCTCTAAAAAGATCCCAAATTGTTCTAATGTGTTATGCGTTATAATTTCTATAGTAAGCATTAATATGGTAGCCGTTGCTATGGTAACATAATAAGTTGCATTTTAAAATAATTTTGACATATTCCATGCATATGTGTAAAGTATAAATATTGAAAGTGCAAGTTATTAGTTAATAGACAATAAAAAAAAACTATTTATAGTGAAAAAAAAACCGGGACGAGTCGCTAGTTTACTATAAAATCGTCCCAGAAAATCATTTATTCTTCACTGAATAGTTGTTTTAATTTGGCACGAAAATATAACCACACTATCCCTAATTGTAAGTATAATGCAATCTAAATACAAGCCATCGACGATAATTCCAGTCAAGCCGACCTGCACACTAAGCTAAACAAAGTATTTATATAAATGCAGTCATTGGTATGTCTAAAATCGATACATTAACCTGGAGATTTTCGTTACAGATATATCGGTAAACTCACTCCGTCGGGTCTTGGCCTGTTTCATAAGCGGATAGCGAGTTAGAAACAAGAATAAAATAGTTTAACATTGCTAAGCGACTTCAACGTGCAGTATATGTTATTGTTAATTCATCATGTGTACCTGAGAAAGTTAAATTTGACACTAATAATAAAAAAAATAACGAAAAATGGATTATTGCTGTGTGAAATAATAAAAAGTAACGTCTACCCTAAACTGATTATTATGAATGAAGCTGTAACCAATAAACGTTGGAACAAATTATAATAGAATAAGTTACAGATTAAATGTGTAAAGGTCACAATTGACGACACATGTTTCGCTCCTTCACGGAAAATCTTTAAATCGGTTTTGATTCCCTCAAGGCTGATTATAAACGAAAGGTTGGTTTTTGTTATTACTGGTTTCACGTTTAATTGTTTTCAGGTATACTTCAAATAAATTAAATCAAAAGGTTTTGTTATAGTTAGTAAAGAAAAAAAGGTGTTTAATGGATTTCCGTAAAGTAGTACTTTCATTAAACAAACAAGAAATGTCTCATAAAAATATTTGGATTTATTATCGACTCCTTCATGCCATTTTAGAGATGTTTTCTTTATTATGAGACGTTTGAGATTTCAACGAATTTTACAAGATTCGACAATGGAAATCGTCACTTTATCTATTTCTACCGCAAAGCAGTAATGCTGGTGCTGCTGCTATTTTGCTGTTTCGGAATCTGAAGGATTTCATCGACAAGAGATACTGACATCTGAATCTTTTTAGTTTAGACATAACTGTATTACTTGAAGATTCCTTGTTTTGCATATGTCTTAGCTTCTTGTTCATATTATATCAGAGATAAACCTATTTATTATTTGTGAAACTAGGATATTCCAAAGGTGTAAACTATTTCATTGAATGCTGTTAGTAGTCGCTAGTGGTACTGCACTACCGATTTTTTTATTATTCACGACAATTCAAGTTTATTGTGCTAGTCGAGAGATTGTATTAAAAATACCAGCTGCCGCTGTTTTAGTTTCATAAAGCGGTCGATTAAGGTATGAGTATCGATTATATTAGGAGTAAGACTGGGTTTATTTCTATTAATAAGTTATTTTTATTATTTATGTGTGAACGTTATTTTTATTATTATTAGAAGACTATATATGTCAATCGCCTCCGCTTACAGTTCAAACGTAGACTTTTGGTTAAGCTCCAACTAGTTCGTTTAGAAAATGTCGCGATAAGCGATTTTGGGTCAACCCTGTGTGTTATCTTCTAATTCGATGTAATTTAAGTTTTATTCCAGGATTGGTGGTTAAATGTAGTTCTATATTTTTTATTTAAGATAACGAAATATTGAACCTGTGTTCTAGCTATCTAGTACTAAGTTATAACTGCAGACTGTACGCATGGGTTCTACCAACTTTAATATATAACTTGTATGCTTAGAATATATCGCTTCTATTGAACTGTCACCATTTCAAAGATAGTGCTCTATTTCGCAAGTATTATGCTATAGTCTTTGCTATATGTAGTTTACTTGCTTTATATTTGTAACTAGTTGTGTTCGCGTCCGCGTGGAATTTTATGTAAAAAACAGTGATTAATAAAGACATCTGAATGTACTAAGTTCATTTACTTATCTACTTTTCTCCTTATTGAAGTCGCGTAGTTATTAAAATGACAATAACTTTTGATAGACAGAACCGATTTTAATGAAACAAAGACTAAATGTTACTCGAGATATGTTTTATGATTATCTTGAAGAGGTTTTATCATGAACGTAGTATTTTAGCAGTATTTGATGCGTGTTCAGACAAACTGACAGACTGACAGAAGTTTCTAAAAACGATTGGAATGTATTTTATTATACTTATTGAAATAAGTAAGATAAGACACCAATACAATATTTTTTTCACAAAAATCTAAAAAGTACAGACACGTTAGATCTACATTCTTATTATATGTATAGGTATTTTTTTCGTCTTTTCTTTGCGTAGGTTTATTGCTTTTGTAAATCTTACAAATGTCTATATGTAGAAGCATAAACGTCTCACTCATTGAAATATCAACGCACAGCATTAATTACTGCGGATAGAACCGTGAAAATTTGCATGCAGTTTCCTGTTACACTGTCGGAGAGCACTGAGGAAATGGATTTATGAAAGTTCAATCCCTATTGTGGTGATAAAGGAAATGAAAATTTGTATGAAATTCCGTGGTTTGCCGAAAGTCAGTGAGTCCGGTATACTTATACATTTGAAAATGAACTAAATCAAAATATTATTAACATGTTTAATTTTTTAAGATTTCCAGTTTTTATACTCTGAGAATGAAGTTCAAATTTTGCCGTCCATAAGGTTTTTAGTTTTTTCAATGATCTTCATATTTTATATGTACAAAATCTGGAAATCTTGAAAATTAAAGTAAAATTTTAGTTACGGCCAAAATAGGATTTAACTCATTTTGTAATGTAACGACTGACATATGTAAATATATAGATATACAGTAAAGAGTACAAAATAATTAGTCCAAACAAAACGCTTGCAAAACCGCGGGTAATTTCCAATGTATACACATAAATAAAATTACAGTTTTATATATACTTCGAACTAATCTCCGAAAAAGTTCACTGATTTTGACGAAGCACTTATTGGCGGATATAGAATTTTCTGAAGCATAACCTTGGCAACACATCATCATGCTTCGTTACAGAAGCTAAGCAGTAATGATTAAACTTTACAGAGGTAACTTAAATCCAATCAAATGAGTATATGTTGTAATGTATATACGTGTTATTTATAAAGACAAAATTATAAAAAAAAAGTCGAGGCAGTCGTAAGTACTGCCGACAGAAATGAAAACTCAAAACAATTAAATAAATGTGTTCTCTTTTGAATTTTTGTATTAATTATAGTGTGAATGACAAATATTTAAATTCCAGAAATTGTTTATTAAACTTTTTAACATTGTGGCTTTCATATCTATTGCCACACAGAGCAATAATTATATACATTTTTAATTAATCAATCTAACGTATGATAAGCTGCAAAATATCAATATTACATCTACACAGGCAGCTACGAACGTAAGCCGCAGAAGCGCAATCGCACGGTCACGGGTCACGCTTTACTAGCATGCCATGACGCGAAAGCATAACTTTATCTCCTGCCAAAAATACCACTCAACGCGCCTAAAGAAGTTTTCCTTCAAAACTCGTAATAAACAGTGGATAAGTAACATAATTTATAATATATATGTAGTTGAAATGAAAGAATAAAACCATTTCCACGAAAACCAAGTCACGGACATTAGCTATATGTTTTTCAACGAAATTGTCAGGCATTCAGACATACCATAATTAATTGCGTTTATAGTATTTGGTTTATTACTTTATATGATATATTATGTACTATATGACAGCGCGTTTATTTAGCGGAATTTAAGGCTTTTAGTATTTCAATGTTTTGCGACGTTGCTATACATTTTTTGTTGATAAATATAGCACAGTTATTTTTCGACTGAATCATTAATACTTTATTGCAGTGTCAAAATTTTATATTTCTACTATACATATAATAACAATGTAAATCTATCGTATCTGTAGTTTTTAGATTTTTATGAAAAAAATTGTTCACCTGCAACAATTGCAGTGCGAATGCGTGGAAGTTTTAGTAAAACTTATTTATTTTAAATCATACATGAGTGTTATCTCATTATTGGAACTTTGCAATTAAGATTCGATAAATGTAAACTGCAGCAAGTATCTTGTTCTATACATATAATAAGAATGTAAATCTAACGTGTCTGTATTTTTTTATTTTCGTGAAAAAATTGTTGCAGGATTCTAGGAATAAGTAATGAAATACATTTCAATATTTTTTTGAAATGTCTGTCTGTATGTCTATCTATCTGTCTGTTTGTTGGAACACGCGTCACTGATAAAGTACTGCGTTCACGATAAAACCTCACCAGGAAAATCATAAAGCCTATCTTCGAATAACATTTAGTCTGGGGACTCATTAAATTCGGTTCACTCTATCAAAATTTATTGTAATTTTAATGACGACATGACTTAAGTAAGAGGGAAAACTAGATAAGTAAATGGATTTAATAGATTCAGATGATTTTATTATTAGTCGAATGTTTTTTTTACATTAGGTTCCACGCGGACGGAGGCACGGGCACAGCTAGTCATGAATAAAGTCGCAGGTGATTGGTAGGTATATTATTAAATTCTTGTATTTACGTATGTTAATGTACGCGCGACCACAAATATGTAATTATATAATGTTTTCTTATAAAGCTATGAGTAATTTTTTATCGTTTGCTGTGAACGTTCCGGCGCTTTCTTTGTCGCAATGCACCGAAGGCCAAACACCTATTCATTCGTAGTAGTGATTCATATAAATTACTCATAATGTATTCAGTTATATTATTGCAGTTTTTTGAACTACGGTCGTAGTGTATATTTATTGAAGTGAAACGATTTCTTTGGACGCGATAAGAGTGAAAACCCAAGGCCGTGTTTTACTACACCGCCATGTTTGCAACGTGACAATTCTAAAGTAAATAAAATGTATTGAGTGGTAGGGCACGAGAATTTTATCCTACTTTTTTTTATATCATAGGAGGCAAACGAACAGGTCGGTCACCTAATGGTAAGTGGTCACTGTCGTCCATAGACAATAGTAACACCAGAGGAGGTCGCAAGTGCGTTGCCAGCCTGTGTTTGGGGGGAATGGAGAAGGGAAGTGGAGAGGGGAGGGGAGGTGGGCCTCCGGCGCTCTGACTGACCAAATGAAACGCAACAATGCAAGCACTGTTACTTCACGTAGATGTTTCCGTGTGTCGGGTGGTAGTACCCCGGGGGAGCCGACCCATTCATGCTGAAATCAGTAATAGTTACAGCTTGGCTCTAACTTAAGGTGAAACAGGAAGCCACCGACAGAACGCGATAGAAAATCTACGTGTCTACCCTCTGCCCCAACGATTTGGGAACATAGAATTTCAAGAGAGCGATCGATACCATCGTACACTAGGTGTAATATAACTTTTTTTTGCACAAGCCTTTTTTGGCCTGTGGAGGCTTTCAACGCCGGAGGTATCACATACGTGTTCCGGACTCTTTAATAACTTGTATACTTCCTTCTTGAAGAAACCCCATTACTGGAATCACCAAGAAAAACTTCAGAAGGAGGTTTATTCCACACCCGGACTGTCCATTACCATACCTGTTCCAAGATGTTAGGGTGTATTCCCTGCCGATTACAAGCAGCGCGATGGTGGAAAATAGCTACAGGCATAATGTTAAACAATTCCTCGGAATACAATTCATTGTAAAAACAGTAGAACACACAAAAATAAGCAACGTCTGTGCTTATATTTTTGGTTCGATACCGTATGTGAGTTTGGGATAGACGATAATTATCACAGCTCGTATTTGAGCAGTATCAAATAACCAAAGTTGGTATCCAGATGCTCCCGCCCGGAAGCGGCAGCAGTACTCCATATGGATTCGGATTTACGGAATGAAGTAGCGACGACGATGAAATGTTCCAGTACATAAGAATTATTGCTTATTCGCATATAAACCGTTGGCGAATGCCTCAGCTTCGTCGATTTAAAATATAAATAAGCAGAACCATAAGAGTGAGTTAGTCGTAAGCTACAATCGTGTGCACAGACAGAAACGCAATAACTTGACGTTGGTAAAAAAAATTAATCACCGTGAAATATCTAGTTGCGTTAGACAACTTTCTAGGTTCAAAGACCTGGACCTAGACGCTTTCTCTCAGACATAGGTCTGACCGTATTCTCACGTTACGCTAGCCACATACTCGTACATATATCATCACGGTAGTGACCCCGACGGGGTCTGTATACTTTATTATTTGATATTAACCAGCACCGTCTTTACAAGGATGCAGGGTGCAATTTAGGAAGGACGCCATTTAGCTTAATATAATATTTGATAAATGTTTTGGCGTTTTGAATTGAAAAATGCATGTAAGTCGAGTTTTGTTTGGCGGGATCTTGGAATGTAGTGGTTTTTATATTTTATTCATAGTCATTGTTGTTTGGCTCTATATTTTGTAATATTGGTGGTGTTTTACGTAATACAGTTTGGTTATTGTGTATAAATGAAGTGGATAATATTACCACGGGGCATAGATTCTGAATTGCTAAAAAAATCTCTGGAAAGTTCTAACAAGACGGCCACCATCTTGTTAGTACATTGAAATGATGACAAGAAACTTGTAATATGATTACCTACTCAACAATGGAAGTAATAATATATTAGAAGATTGGTTGTCAAAAATAAAATAAAATACATGTAAGTCGAAAAAGCTTTGCAAGTTATACGAGACAAAATTTTTTTTGGCTGTGTGTAGTATTTTTTTTCTCGAACTGACTACGCTATTGACCTAGCAAGGTCTTAACAGCTTCACCGGACTACTAAGGCGAGCCCTTAAGGTACTCAGCCAATTTTATTTGACAACTAGCTCAAGGGTGCACAGCACTCCACGGCTTGGGCTGTTGCCTGATACATGCAATTCGCGACCTATCTTTTTTTTATTTTTTTATTTTTTTTATTTTTTATTTTTTTTTTTTACGTGGGGAAATCCCTTATGGATACGCCACCCTCTCGGGGGAGAGGGTGGGTTATGTCCGACTCGCACGGACTAAAACCCCACGGTGTACGTCTGCCGCTATGGTTGGGGCGGCACGAGATCTCTATAGACTTCATCGTGCCGCCCCAGCGGTTGGCCCAGCAGCGAAAGCGCCGCCGCCAGGCCCCGTCCTGTTAGGAGACAGCCGGGCACACACCGGCCGTCTCCTCCGTCTGCCAGACCTGTGCAATGGGAAGATGGGTCCCCCGACCCACCTTCCCTAGGTCCGGCTACGGTGGGAGGAGGCGGTCGAACTGCCGCCTCCTCCTGCCTGTCCTCCGTTGGCGGAGAGGGCCACTTAGAGGATCGTCCTCGCGGGCCCTCTCCGCCGCCTCCTTCTGCGAGACAACTTCCTCGCAGAAGGAGGCCATTGCTTTCCACGCATCCTCGCTGCCGAGCATACTTGAGATGACGCTCGGCAGCGAGAGATCTCCTCCTACCGCCGCAGCCAGAGCGCGGCGCTGATCGTCCCACGCAGCACATTCAGATAGGGTGTGCTGCGCGGTGTCCACCGCAGCGCCGCACTCGTGGCATGCGGTGGTGGGCTCCCTGCGCGCTATCCGGTGCAGGTACCAACCGAAGCACCCGTGCCCGGTCAGCACCTGCACCAGACGGAACGTCAGGGAGCCCCATCGTCGGTTGCACCAATCCGGCAGGACCGGGCGGACGGCGTCGATACTATATCTACCGAACTCCGCGTCCGCCAGGTCCTGCCTCCACCTCTCCATCTTTCTCCCCCTCTCTTCTCTTCTTTTAACCTCTATTTCCCTGGGAGCCAGAGGCTCCCCCATCCGCTTTTTAGCCGCCGTATACTCGTATACGGCGGCCAACACCTCCACCTCTAACTCCCAGGGAAGGGAGCCAGCCAGTACCATGGCCGCCCCCGAGGACACCGTACGGTATCCTCGAATCACCCTCAGCGCCACAGTACGCTGCGCGGCTCGCAGCGCACGGATATTTGTGGCGCTGAGGGCGTCGACCCACAACGGTGCCCCGTAGGCGGCCATGGACTGTATGACCCCCATATAGAGGCGGCGGCAGGTGGCGCCCGGCCCCCCCGTGTTGGGGAGGAGTCGTCCGAGCGCCGCTGCCGCCTTGACTATGCGCGGTCCGAGCCCCTTAAAATGGGGCTCGAACCGCCAGCGTCCGTCCAGGGTGAGGCCCAGATACTTCATGTTGGTCCCCACCCTGACCCGGACGCCCTCCACACAAATGTGGGCCCCCGGAGGTGGCCCCCGCCGAGGTCCGTGAAACATTAAGGCCTCGGTCTTGTTGAGGGCCACCTCGAGGCCCAGCCTTCTTATGCGCCCGACCACGAGAGTCACGGCCTCCGTGGTCAGGCGCACCAATTCGTTGAATTCCCCCCCCTGGGCTACGACTAGGGTGTCGTCCGCGTAGCAATTCGCGACCTATCTGAGCTAACCTAAGCTAAGCTAACTATTCATACATGTATGAGTTGTAGAAACATATATGTGTACCAAGCATACATACCTCAACAACTCTTATATATATTTCGTATCGGATAATTTTCTAAGCTATTTCAGTTTGAATGCGTAGTTTTATTTTACAATATCTTGAACTATATTAAAATGTGGCAAGATTGAAAGAGGAGCGATGGACCAAGCGGGTGACACGGTGGAAAGGTCCAATTGGAAAACGGAACATAGGGAGACCGCTTACGAGATGGATGGATGATATAATAAAAACGGCTGGCCCGAGATGGATGGAAACTGCACAGGATAAAGAACAGTGGACGTCTTTGGAGGAGGCCTTCACCCACAGAGGGGTTCTTGCTTAATAAGAATTATAACGAATTAAGTTTAAGTTTCTAGATTTCTTTATGTAAATTTTGCAAGAAATAAAAGGCTTTTTATTTATTTTATTTATTTACTAGCGGACCCGGCAAACGTTGTCCCGCCCTGATTATGCAAAAATCCTTCACAAATTATATACTAAAACGAGCCCCATGAATCACCCTATCCACTGGTGAAAACCGCATGAAAATCCGTTCGGTAGTTTTTGAGTTTATCGCGAACAGACAGACAGACAGACGCGGTAGGGGACTTTGTTTTATACTATGTAATGATATTGGTCAAAATAGCTTCCGAAAGTACTCATTATTTTTTCTATTAAATTAAAATATAAACATGTTTATTGTATTTTTATTTGAAAAACTGGTTGCGATTGAGCGGTTTGACTTGTAGAATATCAATCTAATATCCGCAGGTTCGAAACTAGGTATGTACTAACAAATTATTAGGAATTTGCGATCATTTACTAATTGAAATTAATTACACTATTGATTGTCGGTGAAGAAAAACATTATGAGGAAACCTGAACCTGAGAAAACATTTGTAGTACCACATTAAGTGGAAAAATATAGAATTGTGGATTTCTCGGAGTTTGCAATCATCAACAGGTCGTGGGTTGGCGTGGTGATTATTCCCATACCTTCCTTCGGGAAGAGGCCTATGATCCTTCAGTGGTTTTTTTACAGGCTGATATGATATGAACCATGTTTACTGTGGATTATCTTGGGCTTCGTGTATATGTTATATTGAATTGGGCCTCTGTGGGCTATTTTAAGCCATATGATTCCGTAATACATTATGTTGATGTACCTCATAAGGTAGAGCCTGTATTACAAATGTATACTCCCGCAGATTGTTTTTTAAGATTTTTTCTACATTATATAAATATAATACACATGTCGTAGTAGACGCTATTTAAAAAAAAATGTTATTAATTTAGTGCCAAGAGTAGTATATTCGATTAAGAATGACGACACCGTACCGCCATTTAAATATTAAGAGTGAGGCACGAGGGTGGGAGTCGTTGTAAAAGAGCTGATTTCGAGGGCGAGGCATTCTATTGCGGACGCTCGAGGAGATCAGATCTGCCAACAAATCTGCCGGTCGTTACTCTGTTCGATGTACTCATTGCATTCTATTCACAATACAACTATAACAACTGCTGTTCAATTGGAACTAATTGCTGATCCGCTCGCCCTGATCTTTCACTGACATACGTATAAACTTTCTTGAAGAAATTCTTCGAATAATAGGGAAACTATAATTATGAAAATCCATTCCTTAGTTGAGAAGGGCTAAGGGAATACATAGACGGACGCGGATAGTGATTTTGTTTTGTATCTACTATACATATATTGCCGAATAATAATTATATTCAGAATGAGTATATCAGAGGAAGTTTGAAATTACACCAATGACAAAGAAGCTGAGGAGTAATTTGAATGAGCCATTATTAAGAGATTAGCATGGTACGGGCATGTTATATAGAGAGATGATATTTATGTACCTAGAAAAGGTTTTGAGTATGAGCATGATGTGTGTGAAAGGTGTGAATACTGAAATTACATCTGACAGGGGAGAGTGGAAAACGAAAGCATGTAGCGTCAAAACTAATTAGGTGGATAAGAAGTAGAAGATTGGCGAATAATAATAACGGTTTGTAAATGTCCTAATGCTAGGTAAAGATCTTCTCTGCGGTGGAATGAGCCGTGGGTTCAATTATCACGTTAATTTATGACGTATTTGAATCATGTACGCTGGGATATGTATAATTCTGTACTTTCCATTACATGGTGTTACTGAGATAACATTTGCGTCATTATCAGCGGATGCTAATTAAATATATGCTGTAAAATGTACGTTAATTGTTAAAAATTGGCAGATATGTGTTATATAAAATTAGTCGGTGATGAGAAAATCTATATCAAGCAATACCGCTATCTAATGAGTCCAACTATAGCTAACATCTTATCAGATAACCAAGTAAAAAAAGGCATCACACTAAGTACTTATTTATATATTTTTATGTACTAGCTGACTCGGCTACACGTTGCTGTGGTTCAGTTATAACATGTTCAATTTAAATTATTATAATGTATTAGATATTATGAGGTAATGAGTCTGCGTAAAAACTTAATCCAGAAAAAGCGAGGTTACCTAGTAAATAGATTAACAAAACACGTGCATCATAAAATAAATCAAAATTAAAACGTGGCGCCACCTATGTGATATCTATAACAGTCGGTCCTACAGTCTTCTGTCAACAAACTAATTTAAAACGCCATCTGCTTGCCGCAGATGAAACTTACAATGAATAACAATAATTAACATTAAAAATAATTTGTAATTAAAAACATTGACGCCATTAAACGAAATATAAATTGTACTATTGTACTACCTCTCAAAATGGACCAAATTACAAATAAATGCCCATTTCTATGGAGATTGGTTGAGTAGCTTCGGAGTTCATCTTGAACAAACATCATGGCATTGGATTTTATATATTTAGATATGTTTCATTTCGGAGCTCGATACAACGATCACCACGTTCCAATATTACTGTAATACATAAATAAATAAAAACAAATCCTGCAATACTTCCGCGTCTCGTGAACTTTAAAGCGTTTCCTGAAAAAGGCACACATAAAAATATTTAGGCACGTATTTGTTTGTTTATCGTAGAAATTTTATGTTTACAAGTAAATGTTGTCCTTTGAATAGTGACTGGTCGCTACAGGGACCTTGATTTGCTCAAAGTAGGTACGATTATTTGACATTTGTGAAAAACATTGAAACTTTAACGCCTTCAAAACAAGCCGTCTCGGGCTGTATCTAGTTATACTGTGTTATTGCCGATAATTTCAGGTTTGGTTAACTTGTAAAAAATATGCGGTCAGGGGACTCCCGCCAAGAAAGAGGTTGTTTACGCTGTAGATTGTTTATATTTGTTTTTTTTTTCGTCACGTAAGGTTAAAGCGTTATGCCTCCTCTATAAAGTTCTCTTCATCTGCGTAATCTGTTTTATTTTTATCATATTTTTAATGCAAATAACATACAATAAGAATTGAACTAATACGTTTTATGTAAAGTTGTAACAAAAATAATCATTTCAAATATTAATTATTTATAGTGAATTATATTTTATATTTAAAATAGTAATTAAGTTTTAATGAAATATCATGTTAAATAGCTAGAGAGAGAGAGAGAGAGAAAGTCGCATGGAGGAGACATAACATTTTTTTCTTATGTGACGGTTTCTACACGTCAGCTTCTACCGCAAGCCGCGTTACGAAACTTCGATCCAAAAACATTTAATGACGTCACCGATGCTTTACATCCAAAGACATTGCTGTATCAAAACATATGATTGTATCTGATTGGACACGATTTACTTGATTACAAGTAATAGTGACTGGATTCACTACCATGTGGGACTCAAACAGTCATAGTGACTCCTTTGGAGTGCCACTGTATGTATTTGAGGGGCTTGTAGGCCGGCATGACATCGGTGACTGTCTATGGTTTTTGGATCAATCAACGATTTTACTGTTCTTACTATCAGGTATAAAACAACCATTTTATCGGTTTCCAATAATAGAAAAAAGCATCGTTTAACCGAACGATAGAAAGGTACATAATCTTGTAAGTTTATACAATATAAATCTCTTCTGGCGAGATTCCGTTACTAAACTAGATTTTTTTTTGCAACGAAAACCCCCTTAGAATCATTGAACAGTGAACAAAAGCGAATCGTCATATTCGGGTGAGTGACGTTGAATCGGGTTTACTCTGCTCCACTCGATATCAAAAACGAACGGGTCGGTGATAAAACATGTATATTAAGGCTGCATTTGTCATCGACTAGTATTTTTATTTCTATCGTGAGGTCGTAACCAAACAGATTTTTGTAATAACAGGGAATGTAACTCTAATGTTCCTGAAGGCTTAATAACTTATAATACATAAATTAACAGACCTTAAAAGGCGACAACTTAAAGGAGTCAGTATATATTTGGGGAATAGCTGATTAAAGATGGATTAAATTAACACTGAAGAAAAGTAACGTGAGGTAATTTTCTTGCAATTCTTTTGAATTGGAAAAAATATAGAACTCTGTATTCCTGCATGTTTGAAACGCCGTGAATTCGCGTGGCGTATTTTTGTACCAACTTTTTTTTAAAACCACATGAAAATCCATTCAGTAGTTTTTGAGTTTATCGCGAACAGACAGACAGACAAACGTGGCAGAAGACTTTGTTTGAAGAATATGTAGTGATTTTTATCTAGACAATTTTTTCAACGTATCCTCTCCCTTAATTTGTTTTTATTGCACGAAATATGTAATTCTGACATATCTTGTCAACATCAAGGAAATAATAAACTTTAACTGTTTATCATTACCATTCGATAACGTTTTATTTTAATCGTTCGTCTCGCACCGTGGCGACATTAAATTAACATTTTGAGGTCAACATGGAAAAATCAATCACAAGAACAAAATCAAATAATAAGCTATTTCTGATTATTAAATGGATACCAAAACGAAAGTTGCATAATAAATTAATTATGCCAGTTTTTAAAATGCAGATCGTATAATTTCATAGATAAAAGAACAATAAATTATTGAAATTAGTCGAACCATCTCATATAGCTTATGTAAAATAATATTAATGTCAAACGTATTTTAATTATAGGTAGATAACAAAATTGTTATTGCAAACACGTTCACAAAGTATGTGTTATACGTGAAATAAATAAGCAAAATGATAAAAAATAACAATTGTAAAACACATTTCAAAGGCAATTTAATAATAGCCAGAAAACCAAAATTGTTTTTGTTGTTGTAAAAATACTAACAATGTTCGTGTTATAAGGGATTTAAATAAGAAAAATAATTATTATAACACTCAAAAGTAATTTAATTGTATACGAATAGTCGAATTCATTTTATTGTTATTGCAAACCGCTAGCAAAGTACCTGTTGTGTAAGAAATAAATAAGCAAAATAATAAATTATAACAATTATAACACTTGAAAGTATTTTAATTGTAAGTAAATAATAAAAATCCTTTTATTACTATTGTGAGAAAGCTGAAAAATTGCTATGTTATTTAAGAAAAATGAAGCAAAATCATAAAAAATAACAAGAACATAATTTATTGCAAACGTATTTTAAATATAGTTAAATAATTAGAATCGATCTCTTGTTATTATGGAATCGTTAACAAAGTACTTTTATAAGAGAAAAAAAAACGTATAAAATAACAATTATAACACGAGTTTAATATGAATGTATAATTAATGAAAGGTCATTTAATTTCACGTAGATAATAAAAATAATTTTATAGTTATTTTGAAAACACCAACAAATTATGTAAAATATGAGAAAGAGATAAATGAAATTATATTAAAAAAATAACAATAATAACTCACCTTAAACACCGAATCAAAACAAACGCGTACGTATCTCCGACACGAGATAAATCGAAGAAAACCAAACACCAAAAACCAAAAATGGAACGTAAATAAGCACTAATGGAAAATGGAGTACGGAATAAATGATAGTTCCTTAAAAGTCTGCAAAAAAAACAATCCGCAAATCAAACCGCGGTGAGATGCGGTTTAGAGAAAAAAAAATAATGAGAAAATTTAAAGTTAGAAATGTGTTTGTCAGTGCATCGGTAGAGGCAGTGCGGAGCCGTCGTAATGAATGGTAGGTACATAGTGAGGTGCTCGCTCGAACGGCTTTGTCGGTAAATGTGTGCTTTTAAATTTTGCCGGACTAATATGTCTTGATACTCGAGTTGTTAATATTAATTTCCAATGTTAATTAACGTTTTTTGGCAACCAATATTTTCGGTTATTACTGTCATTGTCGAGTAAGTAATAATATTACACGTTTCTTGTGATACTTTCAATGTTCTAATAAGATGGCGGCCCCCTTGTTAGAACTTTCCAGGGAGTTTTTCTAGCCTCTCATATCTCATTCATGCTTTGTGATATTATTTTCCATCCACACCTCACTTGTGCACAATAACTGAACTATATTAAAATACCGAATATATATTACGAAATATTGAGTCAAATATCACAAGTTTATGAATAAAATGTTAAAGCAACTACATGACAGACTTAATATCCCACCAAACACTCGGTTAACTAAGGTTAACTAGTGGTTGAAATTCTTACATACAACATTTTTATACTGAGGTTTATTACTGAGGTATGTTATGCCATACACTTTATAAATATTAAACATTGGTAGACGTTTGAACCATTAAGTATGACGAATAATGACATAAATAAAGGCTTCGGCTTGGCAATTATAATAAAACAATCTGTGATCTTCGCCATTTAATAAATTATTTGATTTGTAATAGTTTACATTCTAAATATTGTAATACATATTCATATAGTGCTATTATTCATAGAGAGAGACCTCACCTCATTCATAGCTGTGTGCCGTGTACCCTTGAGCTAGTTGTCAAAATAAAATCGACTAAGTGCCTTAAGCGCTCGCCTTAGTAATTCGGTGAAGCTGTTAAGACCTTGCTAGGTCAATAGCGCTGTCAGTTTGAGAAAAAAAAAAGTTGAATAAAGGTAAAGAACTGATAGCCTATAAAAATTATTCGTTTTTCACTCTTTCAAAAATCGTAAAAGATTAGTGAAAATAAAATCATTACAGGAATGTAATTAAAACCTAGTAAATGAGTACTGTACCCATGCATCTATAGTCTTTTTTGAAGTCATACATTTTTGTTTAAAATTTTCAATAGGTATAAAATCGTTGATGTTATGTTTTTACTGCATCTCGTAGCCTTCTTAACTAATTTCAAAAACTATCTTTTGAAAATAGGACAATATTGTCGCCAAACTCACATGACTGATGATTTAGAGATGTGTCCATGCTAGTAAAATGTATTAAATTTTTTCTAGTATTTCATAGTTTTTGTTCTGATTAATTGATTTTTAAAGTGAAACTTCTCATGGAATCTCTTAAAATTCTAATAGCAACAGTTTTGTGTGACTAAAAGTGAAGAAAGTAATCACTGTGTTGGTTAGAGTGTTGAGAACATCGTGTCTCGTCCGATCGCCGAAGTTAAGCAACGGCGGACGCGGTCAGTACTTATATGGGTGACAGCCTGGACATTCCGCGTGATTTTGGCATTTTGTTGTATTTAAATGTTTATCTGCAATATAAAAGTTTCATTTCTATAATAAATGTATTATAACTTGGGCAACGGTGGATATTTTTATAAGTAATATATAACATGTTTCAAACTAAGAAAATCGGTTGAATGGTAACTTCATGCACTTGTACTGCCCTTTAAATTACAATTATACAATCACAAATAGTTACACCTGCGTAAAATTAATTTGAATAGTGCCATTAATAAATAATCATATGCAGATAAATTTGACTATTGATATTTATTTACTACGTCGTTATATTTTATTGCATTGTTTTAGGTGTAATTTCATTTTTTAACTTTCAATTTACCGTCAACCATCCTTTCAATCTTATCTAGTCGATTTCGTTGCAAGTTCTCTTTGAAAATGTAAAATAACGAAGTAAAGTATAGATAGTTGAATATATTTACATTTATCTCGTTCAAATATCAAGACGTGTTAGTCTTTGCGTATTGTATAGCGGTTCGTAGATTCGCACCGAATCGACTTGGCATTTCGGCTGACAAAATGCTCGGGCTGCCGGCTCTCGAGTATGGAACGAAACTTTGTTTATTTCACTTATAAAAAAGCAGTTATGTTGTAATTATTGATCGATATTTAGTTATTAAAAAATGTGCAACTGTAGAAACTCATCTTTAGGATGTTAAGCTATAAGTAGTTAAATTGCAGTATTGACAAAATTTACAGATAAATTTGTCTGCTTCGTGCTTAAAAAATAAGTCTCTTGGACTCTCCTCTGAATTTCGTTTGTATTTACTTATTTTTGTATGTTCTATGTTTTGCGGTGTCGTTTTTAATTCCTGCGTATAACTCAGGATCGCTACTAGTAGAAATTTTTCATTGTTTTCAAAAACGTCCCGCAGTGTTATAAAAATGGGAAATTGCCTATTTCTATATTTTTCTTTTAAACAATATTGCGATACTATTTTTTGTATGATGAATTCTATCATTTGAATTTATAGTTACCAAAGGTCAAGAACAGTTGTAGTCAGATAAATCAAGAGATGCAAACGAGGCTAGATTTTGATAATAGTTTCAACTGTGTAGTTAAAGATGTTCAAAATATATCTTTTTTAGATGTTTTATGATATATAATTTGTGGACAATAGTTGCTATTTATGTAGGAGAGTTTGTCTGTCTGTTATAGTTCCATCTCGAGTGTATTCTTTAATAGGCGAGTTTAAATACTAGAAACCACGTTTTATAATCCATTGTCAAAGGGTGCTATTAATATTAAACTAATATTATGTGTTCCAAAATCATTTTAGTCCGGTGAAGCTGTACAGATCTTAGCAGGTCAATAGAGTAGTCACATCGAGAAAAAAAATTCTTGTAAAATCAAAATTAAAAATGCTTTATTCAATTTAACCCCTAAGAAGGCGTTTATGAACGTCAAAGCTACCACCGGTTGGAAAACAACCCAGTCATCGAGAAGAACAAGCAAGAAACTCGATCTGGTTTATCTTTTCATGGTATACGTTTTTACAAACATAGATAGTTACAATCGTTTTTGGTGGATGCACAGAGAGTGGATTCAATTCCAGACGCCACCATCGTGCTCATATTGATTCACCCTATCGGTAATATGCCTTGTGACTTTGTTATAAAAACTAATATTATTATCTGAAAAACTATTTTGGTCTTAGTGAGCCTGAAACATGGAATGACCAATTTGTTACCGTTTCTAATACATGTTGATCTTTTATTAAATCCAGCTTATCTGCTATTGCAAGGATATAGCCTGAACACGTTATAACGTTATAGCATTACCACTGGTTGCCATCATGACTTCCATCTAGAAGTATTAATTAATTATTAATTGAATCAGTAACTATGGAATCATCACTTCGTTAATTATCATCAGAATAGGGCTTCATTAATTATCAAGACATGATCAAATGTTCTATTAACATAGGTTCTATTAGCAGAGGTGGCATGAAATGTTAATTGTGTAAATTCGTTTCCACATTCTCAGAATGGTAGTTGGAAGTGATTGGATGCATAAATCTAGGGATTACCAAGTCTCTAAGATATAAAATATTAACTTTATACGAATTTATTACTTTGTTGCAAAGTCGAGTGTTAAGTTTTCACTTCGTTTATACTAATCTTAGTATGATATTTACTTAATGTAGGTTTTGTTGTTATCATTAGCTTATAAGGGATCTAGTGTAGGATCATAGGCCTCTTCTTGAAGGAACGTATGGGCATAATCACCACGCCTGACTCCGATGTATTGGTGATTGCAAACTACTTTATTTTCCCACATACAGTAGTACTACAAGAATATTTCTCAGGTTCAGGTTTCCTCACGATGATTTCTTTTACCGTCAGTCGATAGTATCACCAATTTAAATTAGTAAATGTACGTGAATTCCGAAGAATTCGATGGTACATGCCGGTGTTCGAACCTGCGGACATCGGATTGATATTTCACCGGTCAAATCACTTGACCACAAATGCTTTACGTTGTATTATAATATAATTATTCTGAAAATGATTATATTTTAAGCGAATGTATTAGCAGTTTTTTTTTGTAACTAGGTCGTGCCCTTTTTTTTATCTCGTGAAAAGGTTAATGTAAAGTTGTAGTAAATACGTAACTTTTTACCGATTTTAAATTATATGTTTTTTTTCATTATTATTTCTACAGTAATCACGTCTAGTCGATGCAGTCGAGGATGCTAATAAACACTTCGTAGGTACTGGCACTATTTATTCGGGCAGAGCTTCGCCTCACAATACTTTGGACATAAAAATGCGTAGATACCACCGACATCTTTGGTTTTTCGATATGAACAAACAATATAAACTTGCGTTTTATTTAGTTATATATTTATATGGTATATTTGCGCTTTTGTTTAATTATTACAGTTGTATTTTTCATAAGTGTAGTACATTTCAAGATAAGGTAAATCCAATTTTAGCCGTCTCTAATATTTTACGTTATTTTTCAAGACCTTCAAATTTTGTACATATAAAATATGAAGATCATAGAAAAACGAAACGCCTTACGAACGGTAAATTTGAGCTTCTTTCTCTGTGTATAAAAAATGAAAATCTAAAAAGAGAAAAGTGTTATATGAACGAATAAAATGGGATTTATTTCATTTTGAAATGTAACGACAAAAATATACCCTATAGGTAACATCAATGGCAAAAGTGAGTTTGTTTGTGACCTTTTCACACGTTTTGTCGAGATACAGAAAAGGACACAGTATATAGGATTGTTCCCGAGGGATAGATTAAGTCTACATTAAACTGAGCAAAGTGAGATGATATTGTGAACAGTACGGGATACTTACAGGTACATAGATGGCCGCTTATATATAGATAATAATAGCCTTTCATTATCACTAAAATCTTATCTGTTCATTAATTAAGCTAATAAGATTAACCGAGTATTTATCTGAACAGAAATATTACTAAAAAGTAGTAATAAACCAGAATTTTGTTCTGAGATGCGAAAAGTACCGAAAAGTTCTAACAAGAGGGCCACAATCTTGTTTGAACACAGAAGTTGTTACAAAACTTTGTAATAATTAATCACTTGATTATGGATGTAATAATCTTCAATAGTGAGAATTGATTGCCAAGTTAGGAAAAGGCAGTAGAAGAAATGAATACAGGTATACACCATTATTGTATAGACTAGCTGTGCCCGCGACTTTGTCTGCGTGGAAACTTATGTACAAAACATTGACTTATAAAGTTATGTGAATGTATTAAGTCGAATTATTATCACTTCCTCTCGTACTTAAGTCGCGTCGTCATTAAATTAACAATAACTTTTGATAGATCAAACCAATTTTAATGAAACAAAGACTATATATTACTCGAAGATATGATTTATGGTTTGTTTGAAGAGGTTTTATCATGAACTCAGTATTTTAACAGTGATGCGTGTTCAAACAAACAGACAAACTGACAGACAGACATTTCTAAAAATGATTGAAATGTATTTTATTACTTATTCCTAGACAGTTGCACCATTTTTTTTACAAAAATAAAAAAGTACAGACAATTTAGATTTACATTCTTATTATATGTTTAGAAAAGGGTAATACGTTATTTTTATATTTACAAAAGGTTGTTTGCTTACTTTATGTTAGTTACTGCGTCACGACCTTGGACGCTGTGATTTAATATGCAGTTCAACAAGGAATATGAAATAGAAAAAGTACCGATAAATCATATACTGCGTAGTTGAGATAGATATTTCCTGCATTTTGTTATATAGACAATTTGTTCCATGCTTTCCGTGTAATTTATCCATTCATTGCATCGCTCGCACAATTCGCTTCCACTTTCAAGCTATACGTTTGTTTACAGGAACATATAGGTGTTTTCTAGTGTTCTTGATATCCTTCGTTGCTTTTAAAGTGAAACTTTCTTTCCATCGCCTCAAATTTTTGCGTCCATTTATCACATGTCGTGTTACAGCCGGCCGCGGAGTAGGGGCAAACTGAAAGCCGCTCGGCAGAGCAGCCAAGGCCAATATGGCGGCGCCCATTCCTCAATTCAAAATGATTTAAATAAATATTGTGCTTTTTATATGCGTCTATTATCAGATATCAGATGTTTTAAGTGGTCCTTATAATATAACCCTCTTGTATATCATTGGCTGATTTGGATGAGTAAGAAAATGAATCGATAATTGAGTCGTTAAATTTCAAAATGAGCTAAATTCAGTTTTAATCGTCGATATCATTCGGTCATTCGTTCGGTGTTAGTCGTGATGGTCTAGTGGTTTGACCGGTGGAATTTCATTTCGAAGTCAATTGCATATATCTTTTTTTTATCCATACTATTTGTTTTCGCAAAGAGATCATTTGGAATTGACAATATAAAGGGAGAGAGGGGTGATCGCAATTTGATACAATTCACTATTCACTCCCTTGACGTGTTGCGTGAGCATAATATTAAAGTCACCAAGATTTTTTAGTCCTGATATAGATACAAGTCAGAGAGTCGTGGTTATTTCAAAATGATTCAGATGCAGGTAAGAGAGTCGTGGTAATTTCAAAACGATTTAGATGCAAGTAAGAGAGTCGTGGTAATTTCAAAGTCCGTTAAATGTCTTAAGACTAGCAATCACATGTTTGACAAAATTATCGAATGATTTTATTGCAGACTCCTTCTCCATCAAGCCCAAAAGATCGAATGGACATGTACGAACATTACATATACGAATATTATTATATTGAATATATCAATCAAAATGATGTTCGATGTCCGCAACGAATTTTTCGGAATTCGCGTAAATTTACTAATTTAAATTGGTAGCACTATCGGCTGACGGTGAAGGATAACATCGCGAGGAAACCTGAACCTGAGAAATGTTCTTGTGGACTACTGTATGTGGGAAACCATAGAATTGTGGATTTCTCAGAGTTTGAAATCGCAAATACGTCGTGGGCTGGCGTACTGATTATGCCCATACCTTCCTTCAGGAAGAGGCCTAAGGCCCTGCAGTGGGTATCTTACAGACTAATGATGATACCATGTTTGGTTTTTTAAAGTTTTTATACACCAAGAACGAAGTTCAAATTTTGCCATTCATAAGGCTTTTAATTTTTTTTATCATATTGATATTTTACACGTACAAACTTTGCAGGTCTTAAAAATAATATAAAATATTAGGAACGGCTGTAATTTGATTTGGCTTATTTTGAAATGAATCGATAATTATAGAAAAGTCATTTGATTGAAGACGGCGTTACTTTTTTTTCTCGAACTGACGCATAGTCTAACAAGGTCTTTACAGCTTCACCGGACTAC
The DNA here is from genome assembly GCA_036509395.1 of Antheraea yamamai. Classification (NCBI taxonomy): domain Eukaryota; kingdom Metazoa; phylum Arthropoda; class Insecta; order Lepidoptera; family Saturniidae; genus Antheraea; species Antheraea yamamai. The sequence goes on from AP028440.1 coordinate 1,575,536, forward strand.
TAAGGCGAGCGCTTAAGGCACTCAGCCGGTTATTCAGGTAACTAGCTCAAGGGTGCACGCACACCTCGGCTTCGGCTGTTATCGAAATCCCGGATCTGTCGTAGCTAAACTATTGTAAGCTATTCATACATATATTCGTTTGTGAATCATACAATTGAGATTACATGATTCATAAAAACATATGTGTATATCGGATATGAAACGAACTAAACTACTCGATTCCGTTCAATGACGGAAAAAAGCAAAACCCTTTTACCATATTTGTAGGGTGTGCACGTATGTGAGGTGTTCTCATGCGTGTACAAGTAATGTGGGTGAGTCACTGTATCGCGATAGTAACAGCTCGAGGGCTCCATCCGGGGACAAGCTAGACTCGAGATGTTACCGGCAGAAACACGACGTATGTGCGGGATCGATAGAGGAGGGCTCGTCGCGGCGGTGCGAGGGAGGGTTAAGCGAGCGTGGGCGCATATACGCTAGTTAATAGGGATTGAATCTGAGTATTAATTAGACGGCGCTGGCGCTGGAATCTAAAGATAAGAATAGCAAAAATTACTTGGACTCCTGGAACACGAAGCGGCGACACGCAGAACACGATGAACGCAGAACGCACTGAAAAGTGCGGTTAGTTCGTACGGAAAAGTACGGCTTACTACGTTCTGAAAAGGACGCTTCACGAAAGAGGATGTGATAGAAACAGGAGATCACGAAAACTGAGACTCTCAATGGAGGAACGCGGGCGCGTAACCACGTCGCGAACTTTATACGAGTATCGTAATCGAACACGAAAGTAAAAAAAACGTATCGAGAGTAACTTGCGCACGCGTCCGATCTCCACGGCAGCGCGATCGGAACTACTTATCCGGCGTTACTTTGCGGAAATCCATTATTAAATATTATAGTGGATGTTACTTTGCAATTCAGCCTGGAATTGATTGGGCACTACACAACAAAAACGCATTCTGTTGCAGTAAGACGTAGTAGTGGTCAATAAATTCCAGGCGGAATTGCAAAGTAACATCCACTATAATATTTTAGTAAAGTTGTCTCTACTCTAAACGAGCTGAGTCGTGTGCGTCCATAGGTAATCTTCCCACGGCGGATCGTACTGAACCCTGATGCAATTCTACTGTCTAATGTCAGAGGTGTACGTTTTTTGTACACCGTTAGCCCTGCATCGATGCCGCTTGGTGCAAGTCATAAGCGGGAATTGCTGACCTCATTTTACTCAGTTGCTTACAAGAAATTGTATTAATTAAAGTGATAACTTTTTTTAAACGCGGAAGTTTTTTGACAGGAGATAAATTTATAATTTTGCGCCATGGTTTGCTAGTAAGTGTGTATTGCGTTTACGCGGTTTGCGTCAGACTACCGAATATTTATATTTAATATTGAGTTTGTGCAGTTCATCATTCATGAGGAGAGTTGAATACCATGTAACTAGAAAAGTTTTGAGTATGATGGTGGATGAATACGAGTTGATATAGACCGAAAGAGGTGTGGATGGATTGTGTGAAAAAATATATTTGTGTAAAAGGTGTAAATACTGAGATGACATCTGATAGACAAAAGTGGAGATGAAAAACATGTTGTGCCGACCCTATCAGGTGGGATAATGGTAAGAATATGATGATGATTGTGCAGTCCATCATATGTTTAATTAATTAATAAACTAAATTAGAATGTATATTATTATTACTCGGAGTGCCAATACATGTGAAAACCAGACTAATGTTAATAATTTCAATTTAAAAATTACAAAATTTTAATGATTCACACTATAATTGATTTAAAAATTCAAATAAGAACTCATTTATTCCATTGGTTTAAGATTTAACTTCTTTCGGAAGTCCTGTTAGATGCCTTGACCTTGATTTAAATGGTAGAGCCACGCTGATTTACGTCTAATCTATTACTGGTTTCAGTATGAATGGGTCAGCTCACCCGGGGTAGTACCACCCTCTCACAGAAAACCGACGTGAAGTAACAGTGCTTGCATTGTTGCGCTTCGTTCGGTCAGTGAGAGCGCCGGAGGACCACCTCCCCTACCCTTCCCTCTTTCCTTCCTCCGTCTCTCCCCAAACACAGGATGGCAACGCACTTGCGACTCCCCTGGTGGCGCAAGTGTCTGTGGACGGTGGTGATCGCTTAACATCAGGTGAGGTTTTTTTTATATATCGTAAATGAAATAAATAATTAAAAAGTTATCGTCGCTTATAACTTGGACCAATTATATGATCAAAACGATAACCGTCGCCTCCACACCTCCAGGACAAAGGTTTAGCGGAACGTGTACGCTATTGTTCTGCGATCTATCGCTATTAGATTTGCCTAACTGTATTTCTCTATTACAGTTTCCGTACGTAGTTTTAATTTGATTGATATTTATGTTTTTAACAAAATGATTAATCAGAGCAGTGTTAATAGTTTTTGAACCGTGTTACACAGTATAGTCGATCAGGGTAGTCGATTAACACTCTGTAGGTATGACTACTCATTCGAGCAGAGCTTCGCCTCACGATAACTTCGACACAGAAGTGCGCGTAGATCAACGACATCTTCTCTTTTATAGGACGAACTATGGAAGTCAAAGCGATTACTATTTACTCATATTTTCGCAAAATAATATAACTACTACCAAAATAGTAATAACGTTCAAATTAGTCAATAAATTAATTCAGGCAGCGTGGGGATAACTGAGCACAATCTATGCTATTCAAAAGTGATTGATGAATATCAAAAATTTATAATAAAAAAATACGTGCGTGTATCAGTGTACATACGTAAGAAATGAAACTTCTTTATGACATCATTTTTCGAAAAATGATCTACTATATTTACAACTTTACAGAAATTGGTTAAATAAAGCTAAATTAGATAAAGTTTAAGCAAAAGACTTTTATTATTATAAACATGGATACAAAAAACGTTCAGTTCTCAGAAATGAGACAGTATTCTGAATAATTTTTAAGAGATTAAGATGAATACACTATGGTAAACATTAGTTTTCGGAATTATTTTGTAATATTTTAATATATCAGTCGTTACATTTCAAAATGAACTAAATCTAATTTTATCCGTTCCTAACATTTTACGTTATTTTTCAAGATCTTCATCTTTGTGCATGTAAAAAAACACGGAATCTGATCATTGTGAGCGCACCTTTAGAAATAAACATGGCGCGTAACGGAAAAATATACAGAAATTAAGATGGCGCGTAACCGAAAAACGTTACATACGTTTTTACATGCTCTAAAATTCCTACCTACGTCGACAAAGAAGTTTCACTTTTATCGTGTGTCTTTACGACGCAGCCTGTTTTTTTAAATTATTTTTTGATACTCTACAGGTTTTCGGTGCTTAAGAACAATCTTATCTGATGTTAAATGATGATGTGGTCTAAAATGGTAAAACGCTAAATATAAAAAGTGACTAGTTATAAAGTGCAGCTGCCGGAACAAGTCTATAGTTATTTGGCGACAGATTTTCGACATGAGGGTGGTTAGCACCAGGTGCGCTTAGAAAATGCTTTACCATCATGCCATGACTTCAAAACGTTGTTTTCCTTTAGTGAAAGCTTCGGGTCATTCGCTAATCTCGAACCTGTATCGATCGACGCTGTAGAATTGAGACATTATCGCTTTAAAAAACATAAATAATCACATATTATTTCATAATTGTAGATGGTAGAGCCACGCTGAAACTATTATTGATTTCAGTATGAATGGTTCAGCCGCCCGGGGTAGTACCTCTCATAGAAAACAGACGTGAAGTAACAGTGCTTGCATTGTTGCGTTTCGTTCATTCTGTGAGAGCGCCAGAGGCCCACATCCCTTCCCCTCTCCTCTCCCACTCCCTCCCTTTCCTCCAAACACAGGCTGGCAACGCGCTTTCGACTCTCCTGGTGTTGTTAGTGTCTATGGACGGTGGTCATCACTTAACATCAAGTGACCCAAAAGTTCGTTTACTAGCTATGACATTGAAAAGGCCTATCAATTAAGTATGTTTATACTTATTATAACTTAAGTATTTTTATCACGTATTGTATCGCAAGCTTATTCTGTGGTATTGATTATGTGTTTCTTTACATTTTGCAGAGTCAAGTCATCATCTTCTTGGTAGGGTCGGCACAGTATGTTTTCCTCTTCCACTCTCCTATGTCAGATGCCATCTCAATATTCACAACTTTTATACATATATCATTTTTCACAAATATCATGCGTACCTTTTACGTCTCCCTTTATCCTTCCACCGTCATACTCAAAACTTTACTAGTTAGATGGTTTTCATCCCTCCTCATGACATGCCCGTACCATGCTAATGTATTGCTTCTCAATTTTTTCTGTAACTGGTGCTATTTTCAAACATCTTTTGATGTACCCATTCTTAATTTTATCCATTCTAGTCACACCACACACGCTACAGACTAAGCACTTGGCCCATATAGAATTATAGAATGTATTCAACATATATATAATAAATTAATTAAATAAAAAAACAGTGCGTGTATCAGTGTGTTCACGTAAAGTAAGTGAAACTTCTTTGGATGATATATGTTAAATTATATATATATGAGAATGCTCATAAATTAAATACTATACGAAGTTCTGTATAAATACTTTCTCATTTTTTTATACTACTAGACCCAGACATACTCTTATACATACATTGGACACAAATACAAGCCTACTATACGTTTAACGTAACTTAAATTTTTCCCTGCCGTGTCATAAGAACTTTCACTTAAAAAAGCCTTTTGTTGCCTATATGACTTACGTAGTTTGAATGTTACATGTGTTATTTAGTTTATGCACTTTAAAATAATGTAAGAACAATATTGCAAAATCAAATTAAAGCAAGAACACCTCATGAGAGGGTGGAGGCCTTCTCCAAATTACTCCAGTAGTTTCTATCTTTCACTTCTGATAGCAATTTCTTCAAGTTTAAAGGCTTCAACTCATCGATAGTGCTGAAAACTAAGTTCCATTTTTTTTATTGATAATAATAAAGTTCTTCAACAGCTATTAAATAAAAATAGTTTGACAAACAAGTTCGAGAAAAAGGTATACATAGTGGTGGCGCCGTTGCGTTATCGACGCCACCGAGGGGGGCGCGGGGGTTTCTATGCTAAATTTATGTGGACTGTATATGCGGGGGTGCTATATTTGATATTCAACTATTGCGATCAGCTACGAAGAGGGAGACATGGGTAGGAAGGAAACTTGGCACATACCTCGCGGCGCTGCAGTTTCCACGTGGCTAGCCGGCTAGGTGATTCTCGTTTCTCTCCACTGGGTCTTCTCCCACACAACACTTATTGTTTATAATGTATGTCGGCACGTATGTAGCGATGCGTTTATTTCTCACTCGACCCTGCGAAAACTCAAAATGTTAGCATGCGGCGCGGCGCGGCGCGGACATAACAACACTATGATGCGGCACGGGCAACAACACCAGCAGTAATGTACTGGCGGAGGCCGCGCGTCCGACATGCGCGGCGCGGGCAACAACTACGATAGCAATAATGTAAAAACTGGCGGCGCGTTCGTCGCGCTACCTTATATAAGCATGTGCCATAGGAAAGGGGAGCGGGGGCTGGTGGCGTGATCTGATCGCAATTAATTGGTCGGGCTTCAAAGTGGCGTGATCTGATCAAATAATGCGGGAATTTCAAATATATATAAAGCAGCGCAACCACATAGAATTAGCAACATTGTGTTTAAGACATGTCAGTGTGAAGCGTAATCTGACTTATAATGTCAGGACCTATTTATTTAAAGCAAAATTTTGAACAATTACATATATGTTTGTTATATAAGATCTGATATATAACTTATTATAACTGACGTTATATGTACCGCAGTTCTGAGACCAGTCGTAGTATATTCCTTGTCCTGAAAGTTGACTTCGAACGTTGCTCTACCATGTGAAAATTGACACCAAACAATGGCTCCATGATATTTCCTATGTAGAAACGGAAAGTCTACTCAAGATACTCTCTTAGCATCCGTCCCACGAATTATACATATCTGTCATACGAGCACATACACGTACACTCACTCACTTGCACACAACAACCTCATACGTTGCTACTCTAGCATGTTAAAACTGTCACGTAACGATGGCTTCATAGCATTCCCTATGTACAGGCGGAAAATCTACTCAAGATACTCTGTTGATATTCTTCCCACGAATCTATCTATCTAACCCATCTGTCATACTAGCACATACACGTACATTCACTCACTTTTACACACACACTCATCATAGCATCACACACACTCTCTCACACTCTAACATTTATTTAGTTACTAGCTATAACCCGCGGCCCCGCACGCGTTTTTTAAATTGTATGAAAGAAATATTTAATTGTGAGAACATGTACAATTATAGAATTGCTCTTTCATAAAAGGTTATAAATCAATGTCAAAATTCGTACCCTCGGGAATTCCTCAGGGATCGAATCTTGGACCCCTGTTTTTCCTAATATTCGTGAATGATTTGTGTGAACATATCTCATCTTCCTTTAAAATGTATGCCGATGACTTAAAAATATATCGCACAATTAATAACGATAGTGACGTTGTTTCTTTACAACGTGATATAGATTGTATCCAGCACTGGTGCGTCAAAAATAATATGATTTTGAATGTCGATAAATGCTTATATATAAAGTTCACAAAAAAGAGGAATCCGCGTCAAGTATCTTACTTCATTAATGGTTTCAAACTTCTAGAAGTAGCATGTGTACGTGACTTAGGTGTTATAGTGGATAGCACGCTTAGTTTTCGCCCTCACTACGATGCGATGGTAAAAAGTGCCTCTAAAATGTCTGGATTCATTGCAAGACAAACGAAAATATTTAGAGAACCCAAGATATCCTTGTTGATATATAATACTCTGGTACGAGGTATCTTGGAATATTGTAGTCCTGTCTGGAATCCAACCTACCGAGTGCATTCAACCAGAATGGAACAAGTACAAAAACGTTTTTTATACCATCTCACGTTCATTGATAACAAATGCCACTCTCTACACTCATATCAATCACGTTTAGCTTATTACAATTTACAAACGTTGCAATCCCGTAGAACCATATTGGATTTGTCTTTTCTATTTAAGATTTTAAGTAATCGCATTGACAGTTCATTTCTGTTGGGACAAATATGTATCTCAGTACCAAGAAACAACAGTCGTTTGCAGAATCGCAAAACATTCTTCCAACCGAAGTATTCGACAAACGTTGGCCAACACTCACCCCTCTACCGAATGTGCCACAAATACAATAATATACAATCTCAATTTGATATTTTTCATTGTTCTTTAGCCTCAATAAAATCTCAATTGGAAAAAAATTGTACTTAAATTTTTTAGCTTCATTTTTATATATTTTATTTGAATATTTAAACTTAATTTAAATCTTTGAGCTCTCGTATATTGTGCACGTTAGTTTCACATCTAGTAGGTTACATTAGTAACAACTTCATCGTATCAGTGTTAACAGAATCAAACTCTTTTGTAACCAGTTTTGTGAATTAAATAAAAAAAAAAAAAAAAAAAATCAATTGTAAGTACGACACGCACGCCACCTACAGTAACATGTAACGTTTACGTCTATAAATATCATAAAAATGAATTGTCTGTATGTAATATCAAAATACAATTTTTTACTGATTGCATATGAAATAAATACGCTACAGATAACAAAAATGCAATGTTTAAAATTTTTGTCGGTCTGTCTGTTTGTTTGTTCCGGGTAATCTCCGTAAGGGGAGAACCGATTTTGACGGGAATTTCACTGACAGATAACTGAAATTACAGCGGGTGACTAAGACTACTATAATTGAGACTAGCTGTTAACCGCGGCTTCGGCCACAATGCTGTCTCCAAAACGGTTGGACCGATTTGCACAGGACTTTCATTAGAGATTAATTAGAGAAATAATCATCAACTTATTATTTAAAATTCAACATTATAATTAATAGTAACTTTGAAGATAGAAGAGGTATTTCTAATAAGATCTTATACCATAAATAATGCGGAACAGACAAGCGATTATTTTTTGTGTAGTCAAAAAAACTTAATTATATTGACGATATAGGCATCTTTATTATAATAATATTTTTAAGTCATTGTTTCATTAGTTCTTTGTATAGCGTAAGTGAGTACTGAGGGTATATGGTGGGTTAAAGTTTAAAATATGTTGTTCATGTTAAACCTCATTTGACACACTGTTAGTATTTATATATCTAATGTATATGTTACTGTATGTGGCGTGCGTGTCGTACTTACAATTGTCTTTGTAAGAGTATTTCTATAATTGTACATGTTCTCTCAATTTTATATTTCTTTAGTATAATTTAAAAAACGCGCGTGGGTCTAGTTCTAAATATAATTATATATGTTAAAAAAAATAAACCAGATCGATCTCGTTATTGGTTCTTCTCGATGACTGGGTTGTTTTCCGAACCTGTGGTAGTTTTACTTTCATAAACGCTTTCTTAGGGTCTAGATTGAATAGAGTGTTTTAGATTTTGATTTTTTACCATTTACCGGTAATAAGGTCGCTTAAGTGTTTCTGCACAGATAATGTTTTTTAAAATATTTATTTTACTATAACTTATCACTAGGTGTCGCCGGTACAGTTTTTTGTTGGTATTGAGTTATATATATAAGCTAATATAATGCGAACTTAGTCGCAATCTGTCACTACTAACATGTGCATACGTTGATAAAATGTTCTGATTATGCACTTTTAAAGATTGCCATATGCAATTTTTTTTATTTAAAAATGTTTTATGCACTAATAAAATCAAAATGCAAATAAAAAAAAAACGCAGTAAAATTGTTTAAAAAAAACACATCTCGTTAGTAAAATTTGTACGTAGCGAATATTGCAAGTGCAACAACGATACACAGACAAAGATTAGAAAAAACATTTTAAAAAGAGTCGCATTTGTACAGTAAAACAACAAAAGACTCCTAACATTTTGACTCTTCTAACCTATTGGGTAAGTTCAAGGCAAGATATTGAATATCGTTTATCGCAACCATTCGACATTCTGTATATTGTCGAATTAATTTATGTACTTCTTATTAACCTATTGTTTAAATACTGCAGACTAGTGTTGTAAGCACCAATGTAGAAAAGATACGTAGATTCTGTGAGAGGCCGATGTTACCGGTTCCGCAGAAAGTGTACCTCTCATTCCCCTGCACATGCTCCCCGGGTGGTGCTAAAGAGGGACAATTTTCTGGCCGCTGCACTGTTCCACATAAGTATAACCTCGCAGCGATAAATAGAGTAATCAATCAATCGACGTTAATAAATGAAGAATATTCTATTTAGTCCTACGATTAAATAAAATAAAATCTTTAAAGGACTTTTCGTTTTACTTAGTTAGTTTTAAAGTAGACTTCAAGAGTTGTTTTCATAACCGAACCACGCGCGGTTTATATCGGAGCCACAGTTTTATGGGAAATGATATTTGAGCACGAACTAAAAAGTCCGCAACGTCACTTTTGCTGTAGCGTGAACTTGTGGAAAAAGCCCCCGGTCAGTAGATTCCCTCTTTCCCACGAAGGCCGGCGACTTGCGATGGATAGTTTGTCTCTCGGTGCTCATTTTTTTTTTGGATTTTGCTATGCTTACCCTCAGATTATAGTACAGTTACTTTGCTGTGCTACAATAAACGTTGCTAGATTCTAAATACACGTGGTACGATTGTCTAAAACATTTTTGATGAGTGTCTCTGGAGTGGGTAACTCAGCGTGATTCGCCTTGAAGATTCTTCAAAAATTTACTGAAATATGATCTTCATAGTCGGTAATGACCCTCGGTGTTGCATTTTTTAACCGACTTCAAAAAAAGGAGGAGGTTATCAATTCGACTGTATTTTTTTTTTTTTTTTTTTTTTTTTATGTTTGTTACCTCATAACTTTGGACTGGGTGAACCGATTTTGATGATTCTTTTTTTATTTGAAAGCTGGTGCTTCCCGTGTGGTCCCATTTTAATTTGGTCCAGTTCCGACGACGGCATCCAGTGCAAAACCGTATAAGTTTTAAATTTGCATTAATTATGTAAACGACAAATAGACGAATAACTCAATATCACGCTAACCGATTTCGATGATTCATTTTTTATTGGAAAGGATGTACTTCAAGGGTAGTTTGATGAGAATTTGGTTAGGTTCTGATCATGGAATCCGTGACAAAGTAAGAAAACTTTCAAGAAACGAGCCTACTCCTTTCTTAAGGGCCGGCAACGCATCTGTGTTTCCTCTCGTGTCGCAGGTGTCCATGGGCGGCCGTGATCACTTACCATCAGGTGACCCGTATGTTCGTTTGCCACCAATATTATAAAAAAAAACTCTTCAATTCTTAGGAGCCTATTGTGCTTATGTTCGTTGCTGTGTTGCAACATGGCGCAAGCATTGTAATTACATTACTTAAGGTGTATTATGTGTGAAGCGATGGTAGCCGAGTTGGTGGTAGAAACTATCGCGGATTATTGATAAGGTTACGTTCGTACCAAACGTTACTTATTGTACAACCAATTGAAACCATATCGCATACCATACCGATAGATACCATACCGCAAAATGCGCATATTTTAATATACTTAAGGCGGAACGGAGTTCGCGGGCACTGCTAGTAAAATATATTTATGTACACTAAAAATGGAAAAATAAAGTAAATTTTCAAAAAAAAGTATTAACCGACTTCAATATCAATCAAAAACCCATAAGGCACTGAAAAGCGGAAAATAAATAGTTTATCAAATTAACCAAATTAAATAAAACATATGAATATGTGTGCTACCCAGAGATGTATTGGAAGTCGGTGCGAACCGAAAATCATATCATCTACATAGGTACAAAGTTTAAGTCCACTCTCGCGTCTCTGGAACAAATTTGAAATTTCGGTTGGCACCGACTTCCAATACATCTCTTGGTAGCACACATATTCATATGTTTTATTTAATTTGGTTAATTTGATAAACTATTTATTTTCCGCTTTTCAGTGCCTTATGGGTTTTTGATTGATATTGAAGTCGGTTAATACTTTTTTTTGAAAATTTACTTTATTTATACATAATAACAACCATTTACCCTCAGGAAAGTCGTCAACATTTTTTCTGGAATACTGGATACTCCATAATTTCAAGTTCAGTTATGTTGTCACCAGGTACATGCTTAGGCTTAATAAAGTTATTTAGTGATTCTTATACGCCAATAAACTTCTGTATTTCTCTTCACAGCTGAACTGTGCTTATAACTGCGGTTGTGACCCGTTTCGTGAAATTATCCGTCTCTTCAAATGTGCTACCACCTTATTCTACTTCGTTCTGCTGATGACGACTCGAATGCCGAAAATCTTATTAGACTGACTTTGTAAATACTATAATCTTAGAGTTAGGATAGATGAGGAAGGTGCAGTCAACCAGGGCACAGGGCCAGCGGATGCAGTGCTGAACCATATTGTGCGGTGTGTGCTGCTGCGGGTAAATCCGCCGGCCACCGAGTGGGAAGCAGGACTTGTATAAAACCTGCGCCCCCACCCAAGACTAATACTAAAAATCGGGTTAGGAACAAGAGGGCAAGGAGTCACAAAGGTCCTCCCCAATCCTCCACGACATCGGCCGCAGTTACGACGCCGGTGAGTTTTGCGGTTGAAACGGAGTGTCCGTAATGGCCACGCTCCGTTATCTTCAGGGAAACCTCAACCACTGTGCCAGGGCCCAGGATCTTCTATTCCAAAGCATGGCGCAGTGGTCTATTCACGTTGCCGTGATGGCCGAACCATATTTCATCCCACCTGGGGACAACTGGGTGGGAGACCTCGATGGCTTGGTGGCCTTAGTGTCCCAGCCCGCTGCTAGCGCCCCACCCTTCACTAATATAGTGAGGGGGCGGGGATATGCAGCGGCACATTTCGGTGACGTGATAGTGGTGGGGGTATACGCATCCCCAAACAGAAGTCTCGCCGACTTTGAGAGATTCCTCGGGGATCTACAAATGGTCGTCAGTCGTAGTCGGCCTCACCCCATCCTAGTGCTCGGGGACCTCAACGCTAAGTCGACAGCGTGGGGTTCCCCAGCCACGAACGGAAGGGGAAGGGCCCTGGAGGAGTGGGTCGTTCATACCGGTCTACTCCTTCAGAACCGGGGGTCTGTCAACACGTGCGTGCGGCAGCAGGGTGGATCGATAGTGGACGTTACCTTCGCTAGCCCTGCTGTAGCGTGCCGTGTTCGGGGCTGGAGAGTCCTAGAGGAAGTGGAGACCATGTCGGATCATCGTTATATACGGTTTGATGTCTCCTCCCAAACCTCGGACGAGCCAGCTCCTAGGGTCCCCGATGGTGAAGGGCCGCGGTGGGCATTAAGCCGCCTTGATCGGGAAGCACTTCTGGAGGCCGTCGTTTTACAGGCCTGGGTGGATGGAGAACCATCAGACAGGCCTGTTGATGTCTGCATAGAGGCGGAGTATCTTCGTGCAACGATGACGCGTGTCTGTGACGCCGCAATGCCCCGTGTTAGGGGGTCGATTCCCGCCAGACGTCAGGTGTACTGGTGGACCGCCGAAATCGCGCAGCTGCGCGCTGCGTGTGTAGCGGTCAGGCGCCGGTACACCCGACATCGACGCCGGCGGAGTCACGAACAGACCGCGTTGGCCTTGGAAGAGGAGCTCTATGAGGGATATAGAGCTGCTAGATTGGCGCTTCGAAAGGCCATAGAGCGGAGTAAGGCTCTGGCGAGAGAGGAGCTGCTTGAGGCGCTAAGTCGGGATCCGTGGGGGCGTCCGTATCGATTAGTTCGTGACAAATTGTGTCACAGGGCACCCCCGGTAACCCAGAGCCTCGAGCCTCAGCTCCTCCGAGAGATATTGGCGGCTCTGTTTCCCTCAACGTCAGACCATACGCCTCCTACGATGACTCCGCCTCAGCCCACAAGTGCGCCCAATGCGGCTGAGGATTACGACGACAATGACGAAAATGCGATCCCCGAGGTGACCTGGGAAGAGACGAGGGCGGCGGTGCAACGCCTACGGACCAAACGCACCGCCCCAGGACCCGACGGCATACCTGGCTGTGCATGGGTCCTGGCTTACGAGGCGCTCGAACCCCAACTAGCGAGGATTTTCACTGCGTCGCTACAGCAGGGCCAGTTTCCACGTTTGTGGAAAACCGGACGCTTGGTCCTGCTAAAGAAGCGGGGGCGCCCAGCGGACAGTCCATCCGGGTACCGGCCCATTGTGTTGCTGGACGAGGTGGCAAAACTGTGCGAACGTATAATCGCAGGCCGCCTCGTCCAGCATCTAACACGAGTCGGGCCGGATCTGGTGGATAACCAGTTCGGTTTCCGCCAGGGGCGCTCCACCATAGATGCAGTGATGAGAGTGAAGATTCAGGCGGAGGAAGCAGTTGCCCGGGGTGAGGTGGTGTTGGCGGTGTCCCTTGACATCGCCAACGCGTTTAACACATTGCCTTGGGCTAGCATCAAAGAGGCACTTCGGTATCATGGAGTGCCTCACTACCTCCGCCGCATAGTTGGGGCGTACCTCTCGGAGAGGTACGTAACCTTCCCAGATCAGAGTGGGGGGGGAAAGTCGACGAGACGTCGTGTCCGGTGTTCCGCAGGGGTCTGTCCTGGGCCCTCTCTTGTGGAACATCGGATACGACTGGGTGTTGCGTGGTGCGCTCCCCCGCGGCGCCAGCGTGGTCTGTTACGCGGATGACACGCTGGTGATCGCTCGTGGGAGGACGCACAGCGAGGCCGCGACGATCGCTACAGCGGGGGTCACTCAGGTTGTCGACAGGATCCGGCGTCTGGGATTGGAGGTGGCTTTGTGCAAATCCGAGGCCGTGTGGTTTCACGGCCCTCGGAAAGCGCCACCTCTAAGAACTCAGATTCTTGTAGGAGGCGAGTCCATCGATGTCGGGTCGAGTATGAGGTATCTCGGCCTCCTCCTCGACAGTCGATGGACGTTCAAGGAACACTTCCGGCAGCTGGCCTCTCGCCTAATGGGCACAGCGGGCGCCCTCGCCCGTTTGTTACCCAACCTCGGGGGGCCGAACTCTGCCTGCCGGAAGCTGTACCTAGGGGTCGTGCGGTCGATGGCCCTTTACGGGGCCCCCGCGTGGGCGCCTAAACTGACGGCCTATAACATCGCTCGCCTGCGGAGACCGCAGCGGGCGATGGCCGTCAGAGCCATACGCGGGTACCGTACGATCTCCTTCGAGGCGGCCTCTCTACTTGCCGGATCCCCACCCTGGGATCTGGAAGCGAGAGCCCACGCGTCTTTGTATCATCGACGCGTGGAGGCGCTGGAGAGGGGTCAACGTCTAGCACCTCGAGAAATCGGGATGCTAAGGTCCCAACTCCACCAGGTCCTAGTGGTGGAAGAGTGGTCTCGACGACTTGAGCGACCTAGCTGGGGCGTGGTAACCATCGAGGCTGTTCGACCAGTCATGGTCGAATGGCTCACCAGGCGGCATGGCACCCTGAGCTTCCGGCTGACACAGGTGCTTTCGGGGCATGGCTGCTTCGGGCGCTACCTGTGTCGCATTGGCCGGGAGCCAACTCCAGGGTGCCAACACTGTGGCTGCGTGGATGATTCCGCGCAGCACACGATGAGTGAATGTACCGCCTGGGATGTGCCACGCTACGAGCTGGTCGCGGCCATCGGCCCGGATCTCTCGCTCCCGATCGTCGTTAATAAGATGGTCGAGAGCGAGGCCGGGTGGCTCTCCGTCGCCTGCTATTGCGAGACAGTCATGCTTGCAAAGGAGGCGGCGGAGAGCGAGAGGGAGTGGACCACTAGACTCCCCTCCCGCGGTCGACGAACCACACGGCGGCGATGGGTAGGTGATGACCTCCGGCCGCCGTAGATGGGGCCTGGGGGCGATGGACACGGGCATGTCCGTCGCCCTGGCAGTTTAAACTGCACAGGCCCATGTGGTGGAGGTGCATTGTGCCGATGCGACTCCCACAGTTCGTCAGGGGGGGAGGGGGTCTAACACTCACTCCCCCTTCGAGGGGTCTAACATCTTTGACCCCTCAGACCGCAGTCAGGACCCCTTGAAGGGCTTACACCTATCGGGGGAGCAGACGCAGTGCCAGCCGGCAGTCCCTGCTCCCCCACCCAAAAAGGTATATGA
>AP028440.1:1590734-1678000 GCA_036509395.1 Antheraea yamamai
AGATGAGGAAACAAAACTGTATAATATACTCTGATATGATTTGATTGAGTTTAAATTCCGAGATTAAATGTATAAACTCCAGTGGTGGATAATGTGAACTGAAGAAAGAGGAATCGAGACCGGAGAATAGTGATAATAATTATTATGTACGCATTTTTTAAAATTATTCTTTTTTTGAAGAGTTATGCGATGTAATTGAGAGTGATTTTTTACTTGACACGGAAGCTGCACGCGTCATTGTAACACACCATGAAGTCAGATGACAAACAATTTCATTTGAGATATTATATAAGCAATTTCTTTTAAATATAGATATCGTTTTATATAATCTGTGCATGTTATTCATTAAACCTTTTAATAGTAATAGATTAGCATGGTATGAGCATGTCATGGCGAGAGAAAAAACCATGTAACTAGAAAAGTTTTGAGTGTGATGGTGGATATAAGAGTAGAGGAAGACCGAAAAAGGTATGGATGGATTGTGTCAAAAATGATATCTATGCAAAAGGTGTGAATACTGGGATGACATCTGATAGAGGAGAGTAGAAAAGGAAAACATATTGTACCGACCCTACTTAGATGGGATAAGGGTAAAAAGAAGATGATTTATTCAAACTTTTATTTATAGTAGATAATTTCGTCGTTTGAATATGAAGATTAGAATGTTTATGATGTGTAACAAAGGTATACTTTTATATTCAAACCAAAGAAGTACATCTTCTCACGTGCGTATAACTATATAATATACTTTTCCTTAAGTATATCACTTAGTTTTCGCAAATATTCTTTTGATAATACAAGGAAAATGTGTGTGTGTTATCTAGTTTTAAATATGCTGCGTTTTTTATTACAATTTATTTATTACTGCTTATATGTTAAGGAAATTTGTAATTATTTATAATCTAGATTGTTATTTGAGGTTCCATCCATCCTTTTAATAGCCATAGAACTAATTTGGACGGTGAGTTTCAGAACACACGCACTCCAAGAACATTAACCGATAAACGGAAATGTTACAGAATTGATTTTAGTGTGTTCTATTGATTATTCTTAACTAGCTGTATGCCGTGGTTTCGTTCGTGTTTCATATTTTTCCACCTTCCCCACACAGACTCTAATATTTTGTTCTCGGTTGCTACATTTATTTTTTATATGTAATTTGTTTGCTAATAGATTCTCCCCTAAGTGAACGGCCAGAGTGGACGCTTAAATCGAGCGTCGAGCGGGGAGGAGCGTGCTGCGTTCGTGTCAAGTAGATACATTAATACGTAGGTGCCTAGAGTGATACAAAGTAAACCAGAAATATGTTTGTCTTCCCACTGTTTCTATAAAAATAGAATATAAATATCGTACAACGGAGACGCCATGATAAAAACGTCACTGATTCACATGAACGCTGAGCGTGCACTATGGCCACTCAGTGAACGCGCTCTCGACCGCTCCACGCTCCGCGAAACGCCCCGCCGGACGCATATTCATTCAGACTGTTATAGTAAGTATAACGGCATAGCATTTTATAACCTTCCTCAGTGAGTATAAAAAAAGCATTCCAGATTTTTAAAATCTGACTGGTAGTTAAGATTACATTTAAAAATCAATTAAGTTTTGAAATATCATTATATACTTATTTTTTATTTTTCTACATTTAATATCTACACACGTTACATTTACGATGTTATTATGTAATATATATGTATTATGCTAATGTATAATAAAACAAAGAAATTACATAGTAAAATAATGATAAAAAACGTCTAAGGTTAAATGTCTCATTTACATTACATGACGACATTAATTAGCGTATTATAATGCGGATGCAAATCATTAATTTTGTTTTTTTTTTACATCCAAATTCAAAATTAAGTGTTACAAACATGTTATATTTTCGGAGAGTCAACAAACCGCTGTTTTAAATGATGTTACAATTAGATAAGCGATGAGATTATCTTAAAATCCAATACCAAAATCATTATACTTTACAATCACATTTCATTTGATTTATCAATGGGATAATTAGTTCTAACCTTTAAAATTTTAGATTTTAAAGGTGCAATAGTGATTAATGACGCGGGTCACAGTAACACCCCATTTAAAGCCCCGTCACCTCAAATGGCTAACAGTTGAAACTATGAAAGTAGACTGACGTTTGAATACAGTCTTTTAAGTACAATGAAATAGAGTCGATGGGAAATGTGCAACTCGAGGGAATTTGCTAAATTGTTGAGCGTTAATTGAAGCTCTAATTTCCTAAAATATTAAGAACGGCTATCCAAAACATACGTGTGGTTGGATATCTTCAATCATTGCCATTCACTCTCGAAGGACGTTGCAAAATCATCGTTCGTCGCACCGACATCGTCAGTCGATTCATAATTTGTCAAATCAAATTTATCCGCTAGAAAGGTATCAGCAGGATAAGTAATAGCTCGTTCAGTTGAGAAAAAGCTTTCAATTCTGGTGGTGGTTGGTTTCAGTGTTGTGCTAACTTCAGGTTTACTCGTGGTTTGTTCAGAACTCTCTTCTGATGTGCTATTATCGGTACGCTTTTCTTCGTGACAGAATCCGTCGTAGAAGTACCATCCGTGGGGGCAAACGAAGATTTGCGGGTACAAACGCTTGTTTTTTGTTAGACAAACGTAGTAGTGATTGGTGCTCGAGAGGAGTACACCGTACTGACCGATTTTAGTACATTGCGGTGCTGGTCTTTGTTCACACTGACCGTGCTTCAGCTTCATCTGTAAATGATAGGCATTTTATTCGTCTTCACACTTGTAGCTCTAAGACATCAATATACATCAGTTTGCAAGACATTGCTTTAAAATTTATGCATCTTAAAAATAAATATGCACCATTTATAAAATAATTTGATAAAGAATTTCATGTTAAGAGATAAAATTTATCCTATTTATTTTTAATATGTTTATTGCTTTAGTCATGCCCCGTGGAAACTGAAAATCAAATTAAAGATCGTACACGGATCTATTATTCACATAAAATTCTCCTTGCAATTAGGCTACTCCAAATTACGCACATGAACTAGACAGAATTTAATGTAGAAAGTGGTCTCAAGCTACAGTCCAAATCTTCCTGCTCGTATAGTACCCTCACAGACTCACGTATAGAGTCTTGGAGTTATCATTACCAAATATTGTATTTCTATAATAAATTAAAAAGTAAATAAGTTCATTGCATTTGGATTCTACAAAGAAAATTACAAATATCAAAGCTGCCACCGATAATGAAGTCATCGATGGCAACAAGGAGACCCATTAAGAATCTTAGCCGGATTTGCCCACAATTAATTAATAATTATAATTGATTAATAGTTGAGTAATTTACAAATGTTTTTCTAATATCTTTTATGCTAATATACATTTTAAAGTCATCACCGATTTTAAATAAGCGTTTGCTAACATAGCACGTGGGATTCTTATTTTCCTTTAGCGTCTAATAATTTCATTGTCAAGTAACGTTGTGACCTAACCGTACACATTAAGCAATGGCTCTTAAGTGCACCTGTCTGAATAAATCTAGATGTCTGAACCAGACAGGCGTTAGAAACTGTTATTGTTATGGTTTTATTATGTCTTACTACATTGAAAACTTAGATTATTTATTAATTTAACGTTTCAAATTTACATCTATCAGCGCAGAATCTGAACAAGTGATTTTTTAAGCATTATTGTTATAATCTCTCTATTCGTTTTAAGTTTTTATAATTACGAAAAATGACCTCGCTTTTCAGTGTCCAGTGGAAGTATCTATTAAGTTAATGCGGTTAGAATCACATATGTTTTCTTACTTATCATTACATAGTATAAAATAAAGTCCCCTACCGCGTATGTCTGTCTGTCTGTTCGCGATAAACTCAAAAACTACTGAACGGATTTTCATGCAGTTTTCACCACTGGATAAAGTGATTCATGAAGAACGTTTTAGTATATAATTTGTCAAGGATTTATTTTTAATCAGGGCGGGACAACGTCTGCCGGGCCAGCTAGTTCCTATATAAAACCGAAATACCGATAGATTAATAATAATAAAAATAAGACATTAAAACGATACAATTCTATAGTATAAATATGGGTATAATAATATGCGAAAATAATCTGTGTATTTCCTTGAGCGAAACTAAAATTATGTCACCTTGACTCACATAGCATGCTCGACCAGAATTTTAATGGCCGAATATATGATAATTGTATCAAAACTGGAGTAATTCCGCATTTAACGTGAAAAAGGAAATAACGGATTTTTGATTTACGTTTACATCTCACGAGGTTAAACTGCGATAATCGTTATCGACTCCATAAGGATACTTGCCTTCGAATATTTTTTTAAATAATCGCAGTAATAAGTTCTTTTTAATGCAAAATGTATGCCACTTTAGTACAAGAATATCGGCTCCCATCGTCAGATTATGCTCGAATGGTGGACACTAAAATACATCTCAATGTGTCCGGCATTACATCATACTATGTTTTCTTATACAACCATCCGATGCCGTTACCAAATATAAATTGACCGTAATCTAGTAAATCTACATGGTGGTATGGATCTTTCTAAAAGTTAGCTATCATTTGTAAGTTAGAAATTTGGCACAAAACATCTATAGATTTGTTCTGGCCCTGGCACTCTAGAACCCGTCCCTCTGGCTTCGCGTATTACCGACTTAGTTCATATTTCATTCAGGGATTACATCGGGAGCGTCATCTCCACTGCATCTCGGAGACTCGGAATCCTGAACAGGGTGCGACGGTTTTTCACGCCTGATCAAATATACCTTCCTTATAAAGCACAAGTTCGGCCTTGTGTGGAATATTGTTCGCACCTCTGGGACGGTTCCACCAAATACCTACTAGATGCAGGTTACAGAGATGGGCTGTCCGCATTGTTAATGATTCAGACATTACGCAATTTATAGAGCCGCTTCAGTTTCGCAGACACATTACCTCACTGTGCGTGTTCTACCGTCTGTATCACGGCGAGCGTTCTGAAGAGCTATTTAATTTAATCCTTCCTCTCCTTTTCATATCCGAACCACGCGCGCTGGGCTTCGGAGCCATAGTTTTACGGTGAATCCTATCTGGACACGAACTAAAAAGTTCACAACTTCTTATCTCTGCCGTACCGTGAAGCTGTGGAACAATCTCCCGGCCAGTGTGTTCCCTCCTTCCTATCATATGGGGTCCTTCAAGCGTAACGTGACGAGACATTTATGCAGGCCAGCATGACAGCGGCGACCGGTGAGGGATAACGTGTCTCTCGGTAGTCGCCATTGTTTTTGGATTATACTGTGCTCACCATCAGGCAAAGTACAATCACTTTGCTGTGCTACGATAAAAAAAATTAAAGTAATAAAAAAAATATATTCAAGTTGATTTTCTGTTCGTCTCAGCCGTTCAGCTACGGGGACTTTGATCATTTCTATTACTAAGACTTACCGAACACTGTGCGGTTTGAGGATTATAACCATAGTGTCTGGGACAAAGTGCTACCCTGTGGTCAGCAGGTCTACCGTCCGGTAAGTTTTCTGGCGGTGAACACAAATGGAACTTCCTGCAGTCTACTGCATCTGGGAATATACCCACCTGTTGGAGAATTTAACTTGAAGTTTACTTAGCATTATGTCCACTTTAATAATCTAGCACAGTGGTCAGCAAACGCCTCCTCACTCTTTCACTGTGGCTCTTCCAAAACATATTAAGTGCAGACGCGGAAAATTATTAAATTGCCTTATGAGAGGCAAGTTGTTTTTGAAGTGCAAGCCCACAGAAAAGAGGCACATTTTAGAAAGCAACTCGACTAGTTACTTATAAAAAAAGATATACTTAACCAAGGCAACCTTGAGAGTGTCCTAATCCTAACTATTTCCATAAAAACGTCTCTACTAAAGCAAGGCTTAAGTTTTAAATAAAGGATCTAAGAATAATCTTCAATTTTATTTTGTTTATATTTGCCTACTTTGGGTGACGAATTTGCCGACCACTGATCTCAAGCATGCTCCTATCAAATATCCGCCTGACTAAAATGTTTTCAAGTTGAAGCTCTGTCGTAAACACTTATCTTTGTGTTCGAGTTCCCTTCTAGACTTAGTGATCTTATTATCTTTGGTCAGATTCAATTAACGTCAAAACCTGAAAGGAAACTTGTGTTTTTTAATAAGGTTCAAACAGTTACGTAATTGAACAAGATCTCTGAACTTATACGGTCGGCATCGAGAATATATAGCTCAGTATTAAAATAACAGTTTTGTTTGTACATTACGACGTGACCTTTGCAGATTATGATCACGTTTTTAAAAATGTTTTGTGTAGCACTTGTCCAATGCCACAGTGTATATCTTTATTTTAGTGGTTAAAATGCATAATAGATCTATAAACAAAACATGTTTAGACCCAGGAGTGAAATAATTTTATTGTAGCGATAATGGTATAGTTGATACCAAGGTCGAACATCGCGACGATGGACGTTGGAATCTTAGCAACTGTATTGGAGCTTTTGGTGAAGGAAAACGGTGATAAAATTATAGTATAGTGGTAGGGATTTTTTTAAGTCCACCTGGCTAGCTACCGCCCTCAAATTGAAAATTTGTCGCCAAGAATCTGTTGGTGTGTTCCGGCAGTTACACTTGAGAGCCAGCGCCCTCGAGGTTTAACGTGCTTACCATCTTATACCATTTCGTCATTTAACATTAGATGAGATTGGTTGGATTGGCGATAGGTCAAAGGCTAAAATCTACAAAGTATAAAAAAATATGCTAAGGCACTTATGAGAAATCATAACAAATATGATAAATATGTGGATATAATAACGTTATTTAATTTCAAATTAGGCATAGCTTGTATTATGACAAATAAACAGTAATGCACACGCGCTAACAGCTGCCCGTTCGTTTGTCTGCCGTTTTACAATTTATGAATCATATATCATATTATATACGGCATAATATCACAAATTATCTTTGTTTAACTTTTAAGAATAATACAAGGCACGCTGGGAGAGCTCTCAGATGGTAAGACTTTTTCCAACACATTAAACGAACATCCATCCATTCCCATAGAATTTGTCATTTATAATATTAATAGAATTTAAAACCTAAATCCCGAATTGATAATTTTACTCATCACTTAAGGTCAGTTAATTGCTAGCTTCGCATTCATAACCTCTTGGCTCACTAGAAAGATTTATTACAATGAAGCCACTTTTGAACATATACTAATTTTGTACCATATTTCTCTCAAGCTTATTATATTATATTATAAATATTATTGGACTACCACGTAAGCAAATTAGGTCATTATGGGACAGAGGCATTTTAGCGTTAATGTATCGAAATATGCTTTCATATGTGGTTTGGAAATAAACGAAAAGGTCACTTTAAACATATTTATAAAAGATGACTTGTTTAAATTTCCTAAAGTAGACACAGCTTTTGACGTCCTAAAAATGCATTGTTCAAAAATTTATAAGGACAATGATCAATGAATTGAACTACCATCTTTAAATAAATAGGAATATAATATGTTTAGAGAGTTTTGTAAATTATCCAGTCTATTTTTAATTAAGTGCACGATATACATTTTACGTATAATATATAGGAGAATTTATATTCCAAGTCTCAAAATGCAGTCCTAATTCATATTTATAATAAAAAATCGCATATTTTTATTTAATGGAAACCTTGAAAAGGATAAAATTCTAGAATATTAAAAATACTGCTATTAACTAAATAATCTAGTGTAATTGATTTACTTCCTATCTGGTATTGTTAAGAACCGTGGAAATATTAAAACCAATAAAATATTAATCACGATTCTGGTAAGAAAGTGTTGACTTTTGGAATTCATTGTTTGCCAAGTTAATACCCTATAACAGCGAGGTAACATTACAGAATGTGTATGAATATTTTTATTATTTGAAGTGGTGACTTGCTATCTTGCACGTTGTAGTATTTGAGTCGACGTTTTGTTTTTTTTTTGTTTTAATAAAATATACAACTGTACTAAAGAATTCTTCTCCACTAAGAGTGGAAGACTTGTAGAGGCAGATTGAAGTTTTAAAAGACAGCGTAGATAACAAAGTCCCTCTAACAGAAGTGCACTGATAAGTAGAAACGCGATCCTTGTGGTTATAAATTTATGCTATCAGAATTTAGATAGCGGTACTGGCAGAACTTGTCATGTTATTAGTCGTGTTATTTACCCATCTGAAACAAATTTTGTTATTCCTATTTATGTGGAATTTCGCACTTACTTACATTTCAATGATTCTACGGAATACTTCATTATTACGGAATGTTCAAATTCTCTGAAATATTTAACCATGTTATCTCCAAATACTAACCTATTGAATTCTTTACAAAAATGTCAATAATTGAGCTATGCATTTTATTTTTATATGCAAATACAAGGTGTACAAGGTGTTTGGGGATCTGTAGATGCATACTCAATAATCAAGCGAGGCGTTAATGTATCTGAATCCCACTGTATTGTTACTACCACGCACATGGTTGTAAACATGTCACAGTGACTCCCAGCTGTATCGTTTGGGGACCAACCAGGGTATTTAGCTGCCGAATCCTTCAGGCCCACATAATAACTGTAAACGTGGATGGATTGTCTTTTTTATACAATGATGGTAAACGAATATGCGATCCAACAGATGGTTAGTGATCACCACCGCCCATGGACACCTGCGACACGAGAAAAATCACAGATGGGTTGTTGATCTCTCGGTGGCCGCCCTTCTTTTTTAATGCAGTGGCCTTAATATCAGGTACACCGTCATCATCAGTCAATCTAAAGGAACTTGCTAGACTACTAGGAAAATTATAGACAGTATAGGTAATTAACTTGCAATTGTTGGACCATTGGGACCAGAATGATTTCAAATAAAGACCAACATAAAAAATGTGTTACTTGTTCGCATATGTGACTGAACTGGTGGTTATCAGTGTCACACTCCGGCACCGCCTGGTTTGAGCACTTGCCTAGATGAGCATTGCATGTCATGCCTTCGTTACATTGCTCCAGAGGCACCTGAAAAACAAAATATTTGGTAAGTGTCTACTGTAAGTTGAAAAATAAAACAGCGCCAAGCAAAATTTTGACACTCCATCTCATGGTTAATTATAATCTAAGAATGGTTGTTTCGTTAAGAGAAGACCCTATCAGTAACCACCACCATTACGTCATTCTATATTCACGTATACTTTAGGATGGAATAAGATTCGATTATGGCGCCTACTCCATTCCCTCTAATAGTCCGGTGAAACTGTTAAGGCCTTGCTAGGGCAATAGCGTAGACATTTCGAAAAATGAAATTGATTCCCTCTAATTAAATATATAACCACTAGTTTTGTATGTGAGCATGGAATTAGGACTCAACGAGTCTTAACATATAAGTTCATTCATATACAAGCTAAAATTTATTGCAATATATTTATACCTTTATTTTCATTACCTCTGAAACGTTCCCTGTAATTTGGTGCTTGGAACATCTTGGAACCTAAGATACAACTTAACAAACACATTTTAACACGAACTTTTCTATCAAGAGCTTACAAGTTTTTTTTATGTGCTCGACATCTCATTATTTTGTAGTATACTAACTGTGCTTGCGACTCCGCAGTTGTTAGTTACTATTTGTTATGATAAATAGTTCAGTTTTGATAAATCAAGAAATGCAAATAATAAGTGCAAGTGCAAATAATCTCCATGTTCACATATGCCCATTATCATAATGATCAGCTGAACGATACAAAAGGTAACGTGCTGTAGCGCCACCTAGTGACGAGTAATGGAATCATTTATAGAATAGAAATCTTCTCCATGAAAGTACACTCAGATGTGCTAACTTGCATGATGAAATGTCGTATAAATTTACCTTTAACCAACCGCCAGGTAGAAGCACGCAGGTCACGACATGCGTACAATTCTGGCAGGCAATGCCAGACTGTGTACATATTCCCTCAACATCTAGTTCACCAGAGCCTAGGGAAATGCCAAGTGGCACTCCACCCATACGGTCGCCATTCACCACGCCACCGAAGTTTATCGATGTTGCCAGCTAAAAAAATAAGCACTCCAAAAATATTACAAAAAAGACAGAATCAACCAATCCCTGTGTTCACCCGAAAGTGCTATTAATATTTTTACATCGTGAGCCCCACACAGATTTTTGGAAGGAAAAAGGCATAACACACTAATTTATTTTATCTTACTCACCCTTTATCTTACGCACTTCTTTTGAATATTTCAGGTTTATTAATAACTCTAGTATTTTTTTTTATATTCTCAGCTTTCATAACCTCATATTTTACATTATATGGAGATTTGGTCCATAGCGATTTCAGTATCCACTTAGGACATGTGAATATTCAATCGTCGATAAGGAACTTATAATTTATAAGCTAAGAAAGACTGCCAGAAGATACTGATATCACGATAAAGATCGAAGAGTCTGTAGAACTAGTTATATTATATGTCTTTAAAAGTAAAACAATGAAGTTTGTTGATGATTTTAGCTCAGAAAATTCAGTGTCTGTCACCTTAGCGGTTTGTTACTTAGAAAAAAATATTAGGAACTTTAAGTTAGGTGATTTATAATTGAGTAGCTTTTGCATGCGTCTTCGCTCACGTTATATGTGAACAGTATTTTATTTCCTTTTTCAGAGACATATATCCCTGACAACGAGTATACAAAATTTCATAATGGACAGTTAAACAGTTAGGGATGATAGCATATATGTTATGGGTCAACATATTTTATTTCGAAATTATTTAATTTCCCGCTAAAAAATGTTTGAGGATGTAATCAAAAAGATGGAATCATTTTTCGTGACTATTTGGGAGAGTGCTTATGTTCGTTTCTACATTGCCTCCCAGAGGCAATAATATATTGAAACATGGAGTAGGTGGTTTTCGATATATCAATAATACTCACGGATGTAGCGACGGCTAACACCAAAAATATACCAATACTTGAGAACATTTCGCAATAACAATTTACGAGACACTGGCTCACGATTTGATATTGGCATCGTATTTTGTTATTATAAACATTTATATCAGGGGCACCACGTAATTTCGGGTCACCGTTCGGTCACCCCATTATCTCTAGTATTTTGGCTTTATGATAGTACATTATAGTAATGTTATTGGTTCACTATATATATGTTAATTATTAGATTTGAGTATTTATGTATATTCGTTATTTATTTAATTTATATTTATTATCTTTTTTTAATATCATAGGAGGCTAACGAACAGGTGCGTTACCTGATGTTAAGTGATCACCACCGTCCATAGACACTTGCAACATCAGGGGGGTCGCAAGTGCGTTGTCAGCGTGTGTTTTCAGGGTGGGGGGAGTAGGGGAGGGGAGCTGGGCTTCCGGCGCTCTCATTGACCGAACGAAACGCAACAATGCAAGCACTATTACTTCGCGTCGGTTTTCTGTGAGAGGGTGGTACTACCCAGGGCGAGTCGACCCATACATGCTGAAACCAGTAATTACTTCATGGCACTAACTCCTACGAAACACTACTACACTACTTTAATATGTTAGGTTTATTTTTAATGATTTATTTACCAATCGTCAACAGTCTCAGTTGATTTTAAATGACCATGCAGCCTAAGACGGTAACACCCAAATCCCTCATAAGTGCAACTATCAGAACACATCTGCAGGTGCTTTTGGTTGGTTAAGTTTTATTCATTTAAGTATGTGGTATGTTTTTCCAATATTTCTGGGACTATCTTTCAAGTACCCAAATAAAATCTTTGGTCAGTTATTGATGTGTATGCTCAGCCAATTGCATTTAAATCCTTGTCTTTGGTGTAGTGAGCAATATTAATGTAAAAAATGTGTGCGTGTACTAGTGTACACATGTAAGAAGTGAAACTTGTTTAAGGCCTTATTTTTCGCAAAATGATCTATATGCAACTTTCCAGAAATTGTTAATATATTAAAAATTCATTAATATATATAATATATATAAAATTCATTAATATATTAAAAAATAAAGTTAAATTAGATAAAGTTTAAACAAAAGGATTTTATTATCATAGACATGAATACAAAAAAGATGGCGCGTAACGGAAAAATGTGACGGTAAATTTTTTCCAATGCCGATAAAGAAGTTTCACTTCAAAAATTTGCCAACGACAATGGTATGGAGAGAAGTTGTGGTTATCAGGTAGTCTTGTATACGGACGTACATAAGTTAAAACAAGGTCACACTATTGGGTTACGGGACTTTGCCTTTATTTGCTTTTGAACTCTGTAACCGATAAAATATGAAAAACGCCAAAAATATGGAGCTATAATGTCGGTTAAATGAAATAAATTTGTTGTTCTAAATGTATAACCATCCGTTATTTACCAAGTTGGTTTTGTTGACTTGGGTATCGTTTAAATCGTTAGTTTATAGTTTAAAAGCTTTCTTTTAATCCGATGTCGTTTACCCGTACCTAAATGACGGTACTTTTCCCATTCATTTAACATGGGGGATTTTCACTTCTTAGAAATCAATTTTTATTTTTCTTGTTTTATGGAATCACTTACCAAATGTTATTAATTTTTCATTTACTACTTTGGGATGGAGAAATTGTGATATGGATGTCAATTAATGAACAAAACAAGGTCAAAAATGAATTTTACCTACAGTTTTTTCTAAATTTGACGTTATCAAAATATATAAATTAAATTTGACGCCCATATCAAAATTTCTCCATCCCAAGGGAACACAGTAAATGGATTAATAATATTTGGTAAGTTCAATAGAACAAACAAGATAAATTATATTTCTAAAAAGTGAAAAAAATCTCATGTTAAATGAAGGACCGGCAAAGTATCATCCGACAACGTCAGTACGGTTAAACGGCATCGGATTTTCTTCTTATTGGGTTTTAAGCTACAAAGTAACGATGTGAACGATACTCAAATCAAAAAAGCTAATTTGATACACGACGGACACCCTAATAACAATGAATCGTATGTATCGATGTAACTCTCAGAGGATGCAATATTATAAACGTCAATATATGTCTTGGTAGCTTTTAAATTTTGAAATCACGACAAGTATTGGTTTTGTTTTTTATTTGCTGAGACTCGAAGTGTTATTGTGCGATTTGGGTATTCTCAACTTTTGGTAACAAAATATTATTCCAGGGTGGATCAATATATGAACGATGGTGATGTCTGGCACTGACTCCTCTCTGTGCATCCACTAAAAACTATTGCAACGTGTAATGTATTTTAATAAACGTTTGTTAAAAAGATAAATCCGATCGAGTTTCTTGCCGGTTCTTTTCAATAACTGAGTTGTTTGTCCGTAGTTTTGACGTTTATAAGCCTAGGAGGGCGTAAATTGAAAAAGTATTCTTAATTTTGATTTTGTTTACGCAGGAGTGTAGTGTGTACAAAACGGCCTAGTTAGGTTTTCCGCTACTGGTTTAAATATACTAGTGAAGAAATTAAAAAAATGGCTTAAAGGTCTTGCTCTATATATGTTAATCATTTTGATTTCCTACTAGTAATGATTGTCCGCAGAATAGATTAATTTTTCAACCAACATGTACACGGTAAAGCAATATGTTTCAATGTGATCCGCACCAAGATCAGCCGGTGGATGAAGCGGATTGGTTGGTGGTACCTGATTGGTTGGTTGGTGATGCTTTTTTAACCCTTTCTTTCTTATCCGTATATATTCATGAGATGCTTGCCGGCTGGAAAGACACCGTAAGCGCAAAAATCTTAACCAATAATGTTTACATTTAAAACTGTTTCAGATAACTTTGCATTAATAATTATTTCAGGCGCTTTCACGATCGACTATCGTGGTTTTCTTAATATTAGTGGTCATCCAGTGGTTGAAATTTCATAGTTAATTAATTTGAAATAATAAAAATAATTCCTCACAATAATACTTATAGTTGGTTTAGTGTCACGCTTTAGGATGTACTCTGAAATTTTTTTACGGTTAATATTCTAAATTAAAAAAAATTATATATGGGTATATGCTATGATTTCTAATACTAAGATATTATAGAATTTTATATACTTTCCGAGTATAGACACGGAAATAGGTTGAATACAAAATTATTATTATTTTTTATGGAATTCTAATTCTTATACTCTATCAATTGGTGACATATGCATGTGGTGTAGGTACTTTTGTATTAAATCCATCGCGCTTGCTGACAGCTACCGCGGTCAGAGCGCATTATCCTTTTTCGCAAGTCTAACCTAACCTAACCGTTTAAAACTGTTTTGTTTTAACTTAAAAATCATCAAATCGGTAATATAAAAATTACAAATGATTGTTCGGAGGTGACAAATCTCAAATCGGCACCGCAGTGCTGTCTCGGTTTCAAGAGTCTAACCTAACCTAATCGAACCAAGACGGAAGAAATGGGAAGATAGGCGAGACGGCAGCGGCAGCCGTCAGCGAACACGGTGCATTTAATAGGAAAGTACCAAAAATTCATACAAAATGATCATGCCGTAGTCGATTGAAATCTAGAAATATAGACAGAGTGATGACAGTTATTCTAAAAATATACTCATATTTACAAAATTTTGAGATAAAATTAAATGTACAAACAGAACTACACATTTATTAACTTATCAACATACGTTTGTATTCGACAAGTCTCCTAACAAGTAACACTTCAAACGATTTAGTTTAAGGTTCATAACTAAGCACGATTTATAAAATTTATGGACTACTGTATCAAGCAAATACTATTTAGAATGTGACCATTTCATTTCCTGTGGTTACACGCTTGACATAATATATGAACGCTTGGTGGAAAATAAATAGAAAATAGAATTGTATTATACACTATCTGTGCTCGCGAGTTCGTTCGCGTGAAACCTTTGGTAAAAAAACAGCGATTAATAAAGTCATCTGAATGTGTTAGCCCATTTACTTATCAATTTTTCTCTAGTACTTAAGTCGCGTCGTCATTAAAATTACAATAACTTTTGATAGAGTGAACCGATTTTAATGAAACTAAGACTACATGTTACTCGAAGATATGCTTTATGATTTTGTTGGTGAGGTTTTATCATTAACGCAGTACTTTAGCAGTGATGCGTGTTCATACAAACAGACAGACATTTCTAAAAATGATTGAAATATATTTATTACTTATTCCAAGACACCTGTAACAATTTTTTTCACAATAATGAAAATAGTACGTACACGTTAAATTTAAATTCTTATAATATCTATAAATTTCTTTAATATCAATGAAATATTCTTTACTATTTCTTACTACACGTGATCTGTTCGTTGCGGAGAGATTACGTTCTGAAGGTTTCTATTTTTTTATATTTGTCAATAAAAAGGGGACATTAAAGTATTACGTAAGCCCTAAAGGGGGGCACTGATTTGCTTATTTCTGATGACATGAGGGTTTGGGGCGATCTGGATGTATAGACTTGATATGTGAAGCGCAAGGTTTTATCTACTGATCTACCTATTAGTAGACCACTATTTTTTTTAAGTGTAGCACGGCAAAATGACTTCTCTATGCCTGAGGGTAAGCACAATCCAAAAACAATGGTGACCACCGAGTGACACACTATCCATCGCCGGTCGCCGTTGTCATGCCGGCCTGCGAAAAGCTGGATATGCACAGGCTGATCCCGAAACGGGAGCCGCAGAAGCGAATCACTATGACGGACTTTTTCGCCATATACATGATGGTCAGTCAGGCTGTAAAACCCACTCCGCTTTCGCCATTGCCTCGTTCGTTATTCTGCAGGGGAGTTTGGCTTGGGTGTTATTCGACACCCCTTACACTCCAAACCACCCTATTAGTTAATTACGCTATATACAATAAATTCCTTATTTCTAGACTTGTTAATTGCTGACTAAGCAATAAGGAAGAGATTAAAAAAGAATTATATGAATGTTTAGGTAAGCATGGAAGGGGAGGCAAGAGCATTGCTTACTTTTGCTGAGCAGGATGGGGCGGACAAAAATTATAAAAATTCTGCTTACGTCATCATACCTGAACGACCCTTAGTGATGTCTACCACACTATGGAAATGTTTTGCGAAAGGCTCTAGGCACCACAATTAACTGACACAAAGTACATACAGATTCAGAATAAAAAAAATAAATAACACAACTAATTGCCCTTTGTGGGAGTCGAATCTACAACACTCCATTGGGCTACCATTCAAATTAATACATCCGTGAAGTTGAAACAGTCCAAAAAGTCCAAAAAATCGAGAAAAGCGCAAAAATTATTCAGTCCTAAAATTATAGGGTAGAAATGAAATATACTTCTTAATAACTTACGAATCAGCCTGTAATGAGGTATGAACGTCATTCCGCATCGAGCTGTTGTAGTGATCGGAGGTCCAATTCAAAGTCACCAAATATAATCAAAAGTTTATTTCATATCTTATTAGTTCTTGACACTAGTTAACATGGTATACGAGTTTGCCCAATTTTTTATTCATTTTGATCGTATGTTTGACGACGTCATCATTTTATATAACACAGATGGGATACATAAGGACATATATAAGGAAAATTCAAAAGAAATCATTCAAATCATGAATACTAAGAAGTCGTTGATAAATTGCCAGATATCGCATTGAATATCAAATTTTTAACTTCCAATTAAAGTTAGGGTTCAGTTTCGTGATCGCATTTCTTGACAGACAGTATCTGTAATAGAATCTGCTGGGTTCAGTAACATTGCTCCTATTTTAAATAATTATATTTGATTTAGAGCTGCGAATTTGCAGCGTAGTGTTTTTGGCGTTTGCTTTAATTTTTATATACGTCATATCCCGGTAGTACGAACAAAATTATTACATTGATAATCTTCATTTTTAAATTATTATAGAAATAATGTAATTAAAACACAATTCTAATAAAAATATTTAATGAATTTAGCAATACCAAATTATTATTTTTTTGTGTATAAAGTCTTACCAATACAAAAATGGTTGATCGATTAACTCTCTCTATCACTTACTGATGAAAAAATTCTGGAACCAGTGAGAAAAACTGAGGAACAAGTGAAGAAAAAGATGAAATAGACGATCCTGAGTAAACCAAGTATCAAACAAGCACTTGATACAGCAAAGTTAGTAGAGAAACATCTTTGAAGTAAAATTTCTTTAGGCGCAACTAGGAGGTAACCGGAAGACAATGCAACGGAAGTGCATTACGGCAATATGGCGTCACGTTTCTGTACCATCCGGTTAGATACTAATTAAACATAACCAAAACTACTATTAAATCATAATTAATTCGTTACTTATCATAGTAATCTGTTTGTACTTTTCTATATTTTATTTACTTTATAACAAAGAGTTGTTATAATATTTCCTATGTTATTTAAGTTCCAAATTAGCTGATAGATAGATGGCACTACAGATAATGAAGCTTTGATTTAATTTGTTACTTACTTACTTTGAAATCAGATGGCAGCACGGTCGCGCATCCATATATACATAATTAATTCTATTCTATAGCTTTTATTATTATTCAATTTAATATTTCTTATTAATTTTTGATTGATTTGTTTATAAACTATTTATTGACAAAATCAAGAAATTTAAAAGTTTTACTTCAATCGCGTGTGACTGTTACACGCACTCATTTTTTTATATAATCAAGTTGATTCCACAGTATTCAAAAATATGAGTTAAATACATAAAAAAAATACAATTAAGCTACTGGAACAGTAAAAAACGCCAGACGAAGATAACAGACTATACGCAAGAGGTGTTGGTATTGAGATGTTTTTACGTTAGTAAAACTTGCGCTTCTTGCACACTACTTATTGTAAACAGACACCTGTCTATAACGTCAAAAATGCATAGTCCTTTAAGTGTCGTTATATAGTGTTTATAATGTATTTACCACATTACTTTATTATGTACTAGCTGCTCACGCAACCCCGTCCGTGTGGAACATAACGTAAAAAAACAGTGACCAATAAAATCATCTCGATGTTTTAAGTTCATTTACTCATCTACTTTTCTCTCGTGCTTACGCCGCATCGTTATTAAAATTACAATAACTTTTGATAGAGTAGATCGATTTTAATAAAACCAAGACTAAATGCTGCTCAAGGATATGCTTTATGATTTTCTTGTTGAGGTTTTGTCATGAACGTAGTACGTTATCATTGATGCGTGTTCTAACAAACGGACAGCCAGACATTTCTAAAAATGATTGAAATGTATTTTATTAGGTCTTTACCTATGAAATTGCTGTTTTGTATGAAAAAATTTAAACGATTTTTTTTCATGTATTTTTTATTTGTATTAATCGAAGTAATCACCCATGCAATCAATGCATCTTTGCCAACGCAGTGGCAGTTTATTGATGCCCTTCTTAAAGAAATCAGCTGGACGGGAGGCAACAAATTCTTCAAAGGCATTTTGTACTGCCTCTCGGGTATTGAATTTTTTTCCCGCCAAGGAGTTATTCAAATTCTGGAAAAAGTAGTAGTCTGTAGGCGCAAGGTCTGGTGAGTAGGGCGGATGACGGAGAACTTCCAACCCCAGTTCTTGCAACTTGGAGACCGTCTGCTGTGCAGTATGAGGTCGCGCGTTGTCGTGCAGGAGCAGCGGAGACGATCGATTGACCAATGCTGGTTGGAAATGTGCCAGCTTCTCCATCATTGTGTTCAGTTTTTTCACAGTAGACATCTGCAGTAATGCTCACCCCGTTTGGTAAGAAGCTGTGATGAATCACACCGGCGCTAGACCACCAAACAGTGACCATCACTTTTCTAGGGGTAAGTTTTCGTTTAGGGCATTGTTTAGGTGCTGAACCAGGATCCAACCGACTTGCTGAGCGCTTGTGATTATCAAACAGAATCCATTTTTCATCGTAGGTAACAATGCGGTTCAAAATTCCTTCATTTGTGTGTCTGTTGAGCAGTGCAAGGCACGTCTCGACGCGTACTTCGCGCTGGCGATCATTGAGTTCGTGGGGCACCCATTTGTCAAGCTTTTTTACCTTTTGACGCAAATGGACCAATATTGTTTTGACGCTAACGTCGAAAGCTGTTGCTAATTCAGCCGTAGATTATGTATCATCAGGTTCTACAATCGCTTTTAATTCGTCATTGTCGACCAAAGTCTTCGGACGACCGCGAGGTTCATTTTTCAAGTCGAAATTCCCAGAACGGAAGCGAGCAAACCAATAACAGGTGGTGCGTTGGTATGTAGTGTTAGCTCCGTAAACGTCGTTGCTGTTGCGTGCCGCTTGCGCCGCGTTGCTGCCACGACGGTACTCATATTCCATAATTACTCGAATTTTTAACGTATCCATGATGACAAAAAAGATTGAAATGCGATGAAAATGTAACACTAATGAATAAACAAATGAGTACTTTTGAAAAAAGAATTCCATGTTTTTAAAATAAAATTAATTTGAAATTAGAATTCTTAGCCAAACAAAAATTATTTTGATTTGAAATGGCCAGTACTGCAGAACGGCAATTGCATAGGTAAAGACTTATTATTTCTTATTCCTAGATAACTCCAGCAATTTTTACACGAAAATCGAAAAAGTACAGACACGTTAGATTTACATCCTTATTATATGTATAGATTACTTATTAATATACTTACAGTAGTAGCAAGAGTTTAAAGTAAAGAACTTATAATTACATTGATACTTGTAATTTAGTTAGTCAACACATTCTTTGCGGGGTTTGTTGCTATTTTCACTTCACTCAAATAAAATAAAACTTAATACACAAGGACCAATATTATCTAAGTTAGTCTATGATATCGTACAAGTTATTACCAAACGACGATTTCTTGCGTCTCGACCGAGCTGTAGGAAGAAACTCGCTACGAATGTTATAAGAAGTGTTTTGATCGATGGTGACATTTAGTTGTGGTCCAAGTTACAAGACAAATGACTTTTGAAAGATGTGTGATATTCCGAAAAACTTAAGTTGTGGACACCTCTTTAATAGTGTTATGAAAAGATATTGCTAGATTGAAGAAAAATTCATGGTAAGAATATACCTTCTATATATAAATAGGCAGTGGGATAACGGTTAAGAACATGCCCCTCCTTTGTTTCTCAGTCGATTTACTTCATTCTTTTTTTGTTTTGTAGCTATTAACGAGCTTTAGTGTTATCCATGGCAAGTTTTTTTCTCCACGATTGAAGTTCGACCACATAGCGAGCACTCGTATTAATAATTCTGTAGTTATATCTGTAAAAACTAAAAAAACGACAACGATTCTCATGTGTTTTTTAATCGAGAAGTCTTTAATTGATAGCCAATAAGAGTTATTAATAATATTTCCACCATCTTCTCCTTTCCACTACAGAACAACACGAGCGGGAACGCGTCTCCATAGATTCACAGTGGCAATCATCCCAGCTAGAACGAAGAAGTTCGAAAGCTCTCATCTTTGTCGCTCTGTGAAGATGTGGAATCGCCTCCCAGCCAGTGTGTTCCCTTCCTCATATAATATGGGGTTCTTCAAATGAGGCGTGAAGAGGCAATTTTGCAGGTCGGCATGATAGCGACGACTGCCGTTGTTTTTTAAGAGCGACAGCCGCTAATATTTATAGACTGTACTGTACTTTCCATCATGTGCAGTCACTTTATCGAATCAGTTTAAAAAAAATATATATATATACACACATCAAAAACGTCTAAGCAACATGCGTGATATTACAAATTTTACCATTTATATTAATTAATTTCTAAGTATTTACTCAAACAAAGTGCATAGGTAAGTAAACTTTTTTGTTATTGATGACATACTGGCTGGATGTAAAAAAAAAAATTGATTATGTTTTGTTTTTTCATAAAATTCAAATGACTGCGAATTTGTTTGAATTTAAGTGCGTTTTAATTGCTACGTTTAGTCTTGATTTTATAATTTTACCAACCATTTAAATAAAGTTAGCGACAAAATTGAATTGTTAGATATTCATTCATCGTCGAACGACGTCATTTGATGGCAGATGAAATGCAAAGAGCTGTAGGGATGTTGCAAGCGGGAAGTAATCAATCTCAGGTATCTCGACATTTTGGCATTCATAGAAGTGTTATTTGTCGTCTTTGGCAGCGCTACAATAATACAGGAGAACCCGCTGAACAGCATCCAGGCCGTAAAAGGAGTACAACTACTCGGCAAGACCGGTACATACAACTGACTGCAAGACGCCATCCGATGTTAATCGCTCGAGAGATAAGTTTGAGGCTACAAATTTCAAGTGGTGTTGATGTAAGTCCTCAAACTGTGCAAAATCGACTGCATGATTACGGCCTACGAGTTCGACGCCCAATCAGGTGCCCACCGATACGTCACGGGAATCGCGCTCGTCGATATGAATGGTGTAGAGAACGCATAACATGGACCCAGGAACAATGGGATAAAATTATGTTTTCCGATGAGTCGCGATTCGGGTTTAAGCCTGATACAAGAAGGGTGCGAGTGTATCGTCGGCCCAGAAATACTGAAAGGCTCAGGTGCGTTCAGGAAGTTCATCCATACAGCGGCTCAACAGTTATGTTATGGGCGGGTATTATGAAGAACAGGCGAACTGAGCTCGTTTTTGTAAATGGAAACATGAATGCTGAAAATTACATTGAGGATGTTCTCAGACCTTATGTCTACCCATTTGCACAAACCTTTGGCTCCGATTTTAGGTTAATGCATGACAATGCGCGTTCACATACAGCTCGGCGAACCAGTGAATACTTTGCAACGGAGAACATCCGGGTATTGCCCTGGCCTGCACAATCGCCAGATCTCAACCCCATCGAGCACGCATGGGACATGCTCCAGAGACGTGTTTTGAAGGACTTGGACGGAGCGACAACAACCCAACAGCTGAAGGATTTGCTACAATTCCATTGGGAGCGAATACCGCAAGATGACATAAACAGTCTCATTAATTCAATGAATAATCGTTGCCGACAAGTTCTGAATAGCAGAGGAGACCATACTTTGTATTAAATTGTTCTATTCTTTCACAATAAATACATTTTCTTTAGAAATTTCATTTTGTAAGAAAAAAGTTTAGTTTCTTATGTATCTTAGTTTCTACAGTATATTCTAATATTGTTCATTTCTGTTATTAAAAGAACTTATAAAGACAACAGCTATTATTTTTACATCATAGAACCCTAAAGATATTATTTTAAAAATAAAATACAACGTTATAATGTGAAGAACCATCCTAAAATTTAAATTAGTACATGTTGCTTAGACTTTTTTGATGAGTGTATTTTTAGAAACGGTAAACGTTTTTCTCGTATAGCTTTAAATGGTATATCCTTACCAACCTGCTCTGATTTCCGGTATCTCGGTTCTCGACGGTAAAATGATGGTTGCATAGGCAAAGACGTGAGGAATAGGATAAATGCAGGGTGGACGAAATGGCGAAAGTATCTGGTGTAGCTTGTGACACACCACTGCCCTTGAAACTCAAGATAATAAGACCAATCATGTTGTACGCATCTGAGTGCTGGGTAACGAAAGAGATGGACGAGAGAAAACTACATGTGGCAGAGATGCGAATGTTAAGGTGGATGTGTGGTGTCACTAGAATGGATAAGATTAATAATGAATATGTCAGAGGAAGTTTGAAAATAGCACCAGGGACAGAGAAATTGTGGAGTAATAGGTTAGCATTTTATTGGCATGTTATAAGGAGAGATGAAGACCACGTAACTAGAAAAGCTTTGAGTTTGACAGTGGATGGATATAGGAGTAGTGGAAGACCGAAAAAGGTATGAATGGATTGTATGAAAAATGATTGTGTGTAAAAGGTGTGAATACTGAGATGACATCTGATAGGGGAGAGTGGGAATGGAGAACATGGTGTGCCGACCCTACTTAGGTGGGGTAAGGGTAAGAAGACGATGGTTTTTAGAAACGGTAAAGAGAAGTAAAAAGAAATCTATTTCTATTTGTTCTCAACCGACTTTAGTAAAATGAGTAACTGATAGACAAAAAAAATATTTTCAGGACTAAATTTGTTTCCCATTCTTCTCTATGGCGTGAAGGTGTTCTAAATAGGTAGATATTTTTCTAAAATTTATGAGTGCCTTTTCAGTGTAATTAAATGAAATGTACTTAACATTTGATATTGGTTAAAATACATACAGATTCGTCCTAAAAACTGGACTTTCCGTAATAGAACACGATTCGTTATAACAAGTAGTTCAAGAGGAAAATATTAGGTTAAAGAGAAAGTTTTCGTTACGTTACAAGAATATATTTTAAAAAGAATCTTTTACTATCTCAATCTTATTGAACTAAAGTATGAGCTTTTTTCCAATGAAAAAATATCCACTAAAGTCAGCATCAGTAGAAGGGTGCATTTATTTTGAAATCCTGTAGGACAACAACATCAATTCCACTACATTAAAATGGAATATACAAAAGAGGATGTATGATATAAATGTATAACAATGTATCTTTATGTTTAAAGAATCCCTTTCAAGCACTTTTTCTTATCAATTTGCTGTGTTATAAAAGGTAAATTTTCATGCCATTCTGCCCTCTTGTGTCATACGTCCGCAAATGCACAAAGTTTAGCGCACACTAAATAGTTTTTGATGCACAATATTTTTTTAAATAATAACTAGCTTCTACCCGCGACTTCGTCCGCGTAGAATAGTTACTTTGGGCTAACGCTAACACGCAGCGGAAGCTCTCAAAAGGAAAAAAAATCCCGATTTTGAAACATTCTTCATTAGTGCTCCGCTCCTATTGATCTTAGCGTAATGTCGGTTTCTCGGTAAATAATCTATCTAACTCTGAAAGATTAGCGTGTTCAACCGAACAAACAAACAAATAAGTTTTATAATATTAGTATACTCATAGGTTACTGCTTTTCACCCGTGCTTACCTCGAGCCGTTATTCAAATTACAATAGCTTTTGATAGAGTGGACAGATTTTAATGAAATAAAGACTAAGTTACTCTCTAGGATGTGCTTTATAAATTTCTTGGTGAGGTTTTCTTGTGAACACAGTACTTTAGCTGTGATGCGTGTTCATAGAAACAGACAGACATTTCTAAAAATGATCGAAATGCATTCTATTACTTATTCCTAGACACTTGCAAAAATTTTTTTCACGATAATCGAAAAAGTACAGACACGTTAAATTTACAATCTTATTATATGTATAGGAGATAATACATTATCGTCACACGGAAAATCAAAATATATGTACCTCTGACTAGTTATGCCTCTAGTCAAATTTTTTAAATCTAATTTAACTTAAGCTTATACGAGAGCATTTACAACTCGGATTAACCACATCTATGCAAAACAAATGAAATCATAACTTCGTATTCTCTAGTATCATCATTCAAAACTGGACCAACTAATAATTATACAAAGGTAATACGAGAAGTATTCTGGCTATGTCTATATGCTATTCTTATTGTTATATAAATTCATCCGATTTTTCACCTAATATCAGTTATCACAATTTCTATTTGCTATAACAGTTGATTTATAGAAATAAAAATAAAACATGGGAACATGGCGATTGCAAATATAGATTGTGTAGTAAAAAAAGTCGAGGTACTCATGCCTACCGACAGAAGTTAAAACTCAAAACAATGGAATAACTATGGTCTCTTTTGAATTTTAAAATTAATTATAGTGTTAATAATTTAAAATCTGTATACTGTAATTGTTAACATTAGTCTGGTTTTCACGTCTATTGTCACTCTGGGCAATAATTATATACATTTTATTAATTAATGAAAGCTCAATAAAAAATATCAATATTACATGTAAAGAGGCCGCTATACTATGCGTCGCGTCGTTAATAAGTCGCTAGCCTGACGCGAAACCAAAAGTTTTTCCTCCGCCAAATGCCGCTCAACGCGCCTACAGAAGTTTTCACTTCAAAAATATTTGTATTAGTCCTATTGTCTAGTAATAAAACAGATGAATACTTGTCTATGGAATAAACGAAGCCCGCACTGCTTGATATAACACGATAGATCAGCGGTATAGTTTAATTTTTCCAGATTATTATATCGCTGTAAGTTTATGCTTTAAGCTGAAAGTAAAGGGGAATCGTTTACTCATTCGGTCTGTCGATCCCTTCAACTTTTTCACGCGTTTTTTCTTCTGAAATATGGCTGCCTTTCAAACTTTCTTTTTGCGTTACTTGTTTATATATCGCCTCATCTTTGAACATGCTTCTGTATCGTTTACTTATGAATTATGTATCGTGGTATTCCCTTAATAGTATATAGTTTACTAGGCCTTGTGTGTGATAGGATTTCGGATTAAATCTGAATTATTTATGTTTTATAACTTGTAAATTGAAATCGTTAATATTAGTCTGGTGTTCACATCTATTTACACTCCGAGTAATCAATATTTATTTGTAACTTTTTTATACAATTATTTAATTAATCAAATACATTGCACAAGAGCAATATCATAAATATTATATGTACACAGGCCGCTATACAACGCGGTTGCTAGTCGTGACGCAAGCACAATAGGTCAAGAACTTGTCGACGTTTCAGAGGTGGTAGAGCCACGCTGAAGCTATTACTGATTTCAGCATAAATGGGTTGGCTCGCCCAGGGTAGTACCACCCTCTCGCAGAAAACCGACGTGAAGTAACAGTGCTTGCTTGCATTGTTACGTTTCGTTCGGTCAGTGAGAGCGCCGGATAACCCACCTCCCCTCCTCCTCCCCCAACACAGGATGGCAACGCAATTGCGACTGTCCTGGTGTGACAAGTGTCTATGGACGGTGGTGATCACTTAACATCAGGTGAACTACTTGTTCGTTTACGTCTTATTATATAAAAAAGGGGTCATCGGTGACGCGAACCCATAAGGTTTCCCTTTATCATTTTTTAAAATCTTAAATGCGGCTTTAGAAATGTTCGCTTCAATCTATTGCAGGACGGCTTGATGAGAACCTCTGCCAATGTAAATTGATACAAACATAAATAGTTATAAGGGTACCTTGTTACTGAACTTCAAAAATGTACGTCTATTAGTTAATGAAATTTGAAGGTTCTATTCAAATTGTATCAATTTCATATAATACAATTTGGTGACGAACTAGAATCACTTTACGTAAACAAAAACACGTTGAAATTATTCAGCAGACGGGCGAATTATGGGAAAACTATCCGCTCCTAACTAGGGTTGTCAACGCTGCGTGAACTTAAAATAATTCTCTTCCATAAATTAGTAGTTATCGGGCACCCTTTTTTATCGAGCGAAAACGTCGACTACCATGGAGAGTAGCAAAAATGTTTTCTTGGACTGAACCAACTAAAAACCCCTTGGTTGTCCCCGCAGTGCTTGGTGCCAGGAGCACTAGAATTGATGATGCCTTACAGCTTAAGCCTAGGTTCAGCCTCTTTTGCACCTTTGAGCTTGTTACCATGCGGCTGAGCGGCCTAAGAGCTCACCCAAAAGACGCGGTGAAGCTGTAAAGACCCGTCAAACTAACATTGCGTAGTTAGTTCGTAAAAAAATTAGAGAATATTCTCGCTAGGATCGTCATACCGTCCAAATGTATACATTACAGTAAGCACTGCCAAGTAAAGTATAATTAATATGGCAACGGCTTTTATCAG
The DNA here is from genome assembly GCA_036509395.1 of Antheraea yamamai. Taxonomy (NCBI): domain Eukaryota; kingdom Metazoa; phylum Arthropoda; class Insecta; order Lepidoptera; family Saturniidae; genus Antheraea; species Antheraea yamamai. Next base: position 1,617,343 of record AP028440.1, read on the forward strand.
GCTTATATCGATTGATGTGATAAAAAAATAAAAAAATATTTATTTATATTTAATTTGTTCAAAGTATTTAATCCCAAACACTGATATAGAATGATTCGTTTTTTGAAGAAATTTCCTTGAGGGCATTTTTACTGAGGCCTAGAAACGTGGTGTATCGGCTCTCGCAGAATAATTGGTAACCCTATCTTTTGCATGAGGGGATTCATTTTAAAACCAAATCAGCTCTGGCAACACTGGGGACATGAGAGCTGGCGGTTTTACCCACCGGTGCGGCTTCGAGGATCGAAGTTGTTAAACCGTTTCGGAAGTTTCTCGAAGATTTTAAGCTAGATATTTTGTATATTTACTAAATATTAAAATCAGCTTATACAAATTTTAAGGAGATTGTAGTTAAGTGCTGGCTTACTTTAGTTCAAATTCTACAATAAAATTCAATTAACTGTAATGTAATCTGGCTTAATTTTAGTTCAAGTTTAATTAACTGTAATGTAATCGTATGACTTCACTGAGCAATTTCTTTTTTTTTTAATTATGAGTTTTCTGGCGATGCAAGTAATTTTGCCAAAGCCAAGTGTGGCAAATACACGTTTTCAAAATGGAGGCTTCCATTACCGATTGTTCAGTCTATTAAGAGATAATTAAAAAAATGGCACAACATAGAATAGTCATGTAAGAAGTAATATCGTATTATCTATTCTGCAAGGACAATATCAAGGGTTTATTAGACTAGTTAATGAAATGCCAAACTAACAGACACTGTAATAAAAGTCATGGCAATTCTATATTGTTACGATGAATGAAAAATATAAATTATCATTACATAGTATAAAACAAAGTCCCCTACCGCGTCTGTCTGTCTATCTGTTCGCGATAAATTCAAAAACTACTGAACGGATTTTTATGCGGTTTTTACCAGTAGATAAAGTGATTCATCAGGAAGGTTTTGGTATATAATTTGTCAGGGTTTTCTTATTATTAGGGCGGGACCACGCCCGCCGAGCCTGCTAGTCATATATAAAACTAGCTAATTCCCTTCTCTTTTGTTGGCCATTAAAAATGGCAGAGGATAAATTGAAATTCAAAAAATGAGTAGCCAGAACTATTTACGATTTTTTTTACATCGAATGTATATGTCAATACTTTCAGTTGTTTTGACGTAATTGCGTCTCAAAGAAACTGTGATTTCATTATATGTAGGCAGAATATAGATTTCGATGTACGTGTGTACGTTATTCTTTTCTTACTAAACGGTTTGCCCGATTTTTTTATTTCTACTTAAGATGATACTTAGCTATAGTTAGACTCGGTAGATGTTGTTGTTTACAGATTTTATTAGCCATATACACAACCGCACTATCTTATATTTCCTAGGTTTTTTAACGTTTGCACATATCTCATTTGGTGTCAGATGGCGATGTGGTTGATGACTAAACTTCGAGGAGGAATGGCTTTCCAGTGCACGTGCTGAAATACACCAATAGGTGCTTAGCAAGAGATTTAAGACCCCGGTAGCCAGACATAAAAAAAGCCCTACCATGCACAACATTTATTTTTACATATATTATTAAGGCCAAATATCTACGAATAATCTCCGCATGTTGGGTTCGCTAATATGTCAATGAATGCAGTTAGTAGGTTCATCCATCGGGCCGTGGACGCTCCGGCGTGGGACATTGTGGACTATAACCTAAAGGAGCAAAATCAAACCACCATAAAGGCAATAACGTCATTAGAAAGTCGTCCTAAAATATAGTTAAATAAAGTAATAAAAAATAATAATAAAAAAACACCTAATAGTTGCCCACAGATACGATTTGACGTATACAATAAATCAAACGAAAGCAAAAAAAAAGGTGCGGACCAAAAGTCTGCAGAATAGAGGGAAAAAAAATGTCAATGAAAGAGGAATATATAAATATATTGAGATTATAATATTACTAGGAAAAAAATCATACCGTGAACAAGATAGTTTGTAACAGTTGAGTAACTTCATTACAATTATATGTTTAACGTTATTGGTAACCCTAAAAATGTATTACCTGGTCATTTGTAGATGGTAGAGTCACGCTGAAGTTATTATTGGTTTCAGCATGAATGAGTTGGCTCGCCCGGGGTAGTACCATCCTCTCATAGAAAACCCACTTGAAGTAACAGTGCTTGCATTGTTGCGTTTCGTTCGGTCAGTGAGAGCGCCGGAGATCCACCTCCCCTCCTCTCCCCCTCCCTCCTTTTCCCCCGAACACAGGCTGGCAACGCACTTTCGACTCCCTTGGTGTTGTTAGTGTCTATGGACGGTGGTGATCACTTAACATCAGGTGACCCATCTGTTTGTTTGCCAGCTATGAAAATAAAATAAAAAAAATAAGGCGCGGGGAACAGGTAATCAATAACAACAATATCAAAAATGTCCATTTTATACTATAAAGCTATGGTACAAGTTAAGTTTAGACCAAAAGCCTGTTTGTTAGTCGAAGGTGTGTTTAAACAGTTAATATACAAACTAATAACTTACGAAGCAACGTGACTGATTCCTTTACTTTAATATAATATTGTAAGTTGGTTGTTTAACTCGTCTTATCCCTACACAATATTAGCTTTGGCTCTTAAACCGACAGTGATACGGTTAGCGTCCGTAATATTTCTAACTCAGACTAGACAAATCAAATAGATTTATTTGAATAGAATAGTTAAAGAGAAAATTTATTCCCTTTTTCATTCATAGACACTAGCTCATATGCAAATGCTCCGCGCTTTTCGTGAACATATTTTTTTGGGGTGAAAAATAATACCCTATGTCCTTTCTATTCTGACAAAGTGTATGCAAAATTTAACCATGACCAGTTAAGAAGTTTTTTTTTAATATTTTATACATTTTAACGTTTCAAAACAATCTGATCTGACCTTAAATGACGACATGGTCTAAAGCATGGTAAACAAGCTAAACCTGGAGGGTACTCGCTCTCAAGTCCATCGGAATAGACCATTATGTGCTTAACGACAGATTTTCAATTTGAGGCTCGCAGCTAGACATACGGACTTAGGAAAAAACCTACCATCATGCTATGGGTTCATCACAATGTTTTTCTTCACCAGTTGCAAGGATTCAAACCTACGTCCATCGACGCTGTGTCCGAACACGCTATCAACTAAGTCATCATCGCTTCGGTAGTTAAGGCATGAAAGCGAAACAAACAAAGTCACATTCGTATTTGTCATAATAGTTACGATTAGAATATGAGTTTTGTCTCTTTGTTACGCTATCAGACTCTTACTACTGATTATCATGAAATTTGGCATACATATTGCTAGTGATACAGGAAAGGACACATGGTACTTTTTATCCAGATAAAAAGGTATTGTTCCCGATCTGTATTAACGCGAGCGAAGGACGGGGAAAAGTTATATATAGTCTTCCTAGCCGATTTCGACTACAGCGACCAACCTCAAGGGCTGGGGTGTGTAGCTCGTTGGTGGCTGAAGTACGCAATTTTAGCTGTAAATTTATGAGCGCAAAAAGGACATGTTAACATGTTAAGATAACGTTAACATAGTTATATTTTATTTTACACTAGCGGTCCGCTCCGGCTTCGCACGGGTATAAAATATATAGCCTACGTCATTCACTGAAAAAATGATTAAAATCGATCCAGTAGTTTTGATTTATTCATTACTGCCCGTGGCCCGCCTGCATTTGTTGCAATGTAAGCGGAAAAAATGTAATTATTTACAACATCACATTAGAAACCTCAAAAATAACAGTATTTCTCCACTATTTCATGGATGTTATTATAGATATAAACCTTCCTCTTCAATCACTCTATCTATTAAAAAAAACCGCATCAAAATCCGTTGCGTAGTTTTAAAGATTTAAAAATACATAAGGATATAGGGACAGAGAAAGCGACTTTGTTTTGTACTATGTAGTGAAGAGGATTTATTTTTGAGGTGTTCGTATTTATAATCTAAGTCATGCCTGCTTTTATCCTCGAATGTGTTTATTCTCTTCTGAACAGGTTGCCTCCATTCATTACGCGTTTCAGCGGGCGACTCCCAATGAGAAGGTTCGATGTTTCGTGGTGGTAAAGCCACGCTGTAGCTATTACTGGTTTCAGCATGAATGGGTCGGCTCGCCCGGGGTAGTACCACCCTCTCACAGAAAGCCGACGTGAAGTAACAGTGCTCGCATTGTTGCGTTTCGTTTGGTCAGCGAGAGCGCCGGAGGCCCACCTCCCCTTCGCTTTCTTCTCCCTTCCCCTTCCCACTCCCCCTACTCATTCCCCCCTTTTCTCCCAAACATAGACTGGCAACGCACTTGCGACTCCGTTGGTGTTGCTAATGTCCATTAACGGCGGTGATAACTTAACATCAGGTGACCCGCATGTTCGTTTGCCTCCGGTGATATAAAAAAATGTTACATCTTTTCATAATGATTGAAACAAAAGAAGTCTCTTTAAGACTTGTGTGAGTGCTTTGAATCTAGATCATGGCATTTTATTCGCTTCTCTGTGGAATAAATTCAGTAGTTCGAGTGAGAGAACTGCTGGAATTCTAGTTAAAATAACTCATTACTAAGCAAGGTTAGGCTTTACATTAATGCGTATGTGGGCTAGAACGATGATTCAAATACTTTTTGTTCCTTGGAATTTCCGTTAGTTCCTAGTAATGTGGGCGGATATCTAATCAAGGAACCACAAATAACGTGTCAGAGGTCGCCTGATGTTTATCGTTCCTATTAAACAGGGTTGCTTGTGATCAGCACGGGCGTTTTTGAGGTCATAAATCTGTAGGTCCGAACCGTTGAGGCGTCATATTCGCTGATTCCTTATTTGTTTGAAGCAGCCAATTTTCCCTCCCTAGGCGTTTCATTACAACAGAGACTCTACTTGCTGGGGTTGTGACTTTGAGTAAGAATACACGCACATTGGTGTGAAGTGAAGTGATTGGTCCGTACTCTGATTTATCTATCTATACATACATAATTAATTAGGATGTAGATCTAACTTGTCTGTACTTATTAGATTTTTGTGACAAAATTTTTTGTACGTGTTTAGGAATAGTAATAAAACATATATTAATCATTTTTAATAATGTCCGTCTGTCTGTTTATTTGTATACGCATCACTGCTAAAGTACTACGTTAGCCTTTGTTTTAATCAAATCTTTTAACTCAATAACCAAATAATAATCTGCTCATTACTTTTTGAGTTTATCGCGGACAGACAGACAGACACGGCGTAGGACTATGTTTTATGATATGTAGGTAGTGATACACAAACATAAGCGAAATATTAAATCAATAAATTGCACTTTTTGACCGAGTTTTTAATAAGAAGTTAAGAATTTTTTTGCTCCCTTTATTTGTTTTTTTTTATGCTTCCACGTCTTTACTACTCAATTGATCATCAAGAAATTTTGCATATACATTGTTAAGATTACAGTAAAAGACATAAGGTAGTAGTCTGGTAACTTGGGTTCAAAAAATCGAATTTTTTTTTGCTTAATTTGAAAGTACAATGTCTTGAGAATATACTGTGAAAATTTCAGACAGAAATTCGAAATACTTTTCCCAGTACTAAAAATATTGGAAGTCATGGACGTTACGCTCGGCCCGTGCGCTGTCGCGTTTGCAAAATCTTACAATAAATCTCGGATTGCAAAAGCGGAAAATGCCACAGCAATGTCATCGAAAGAAGCCCGAAAGAGTCGAAGAGCGGACAAAGTTGCGGAGAATGATGCCTATGAAGAGGATGAAGGCATATTATACGCTCCAGGCATAGACGATTGACGTAAGTATAAGTTTACTTATGAAAATTTGTTGTTGAACTTTAAACGCGTTTTTCTCAAAACATTGTTTTTCTGGTCGGCCCGGGTCCTAACTTTTTTTCTTTGCTAAAATAAAAGGACTTTTTTTTCAAAGTCCGCCATTTTGTTATTTACCCTTGAAATTTAACTTCAGTAGTTCCGACCAGAATGACATGTCTCTATAGAAGAATAATCAAGAATATTTGATTTCAGATAACATCAAGAGCCAAAATTACCCGGGCCACCCACGTGCATTTTTTTTGAGGTTCCAACTTCGAGTGACAATAATAATAGTAATAAACTATTAAATTTTTTCAAATATTTTTTTTTTATTTACAATATGTAAATAAAACACTCTAAATATTCAAGATAATTCATTTTTATTTTCCTATAAAAAACCACCCTCCAAAGAAGTCATGAAAATAGGCATAAGTTACCAGACTACTACCATAAGTGATTTTTAATCCAGATAAAAAAAAATACTGTCCCTGCTCAAATCTACGTGATTGCGAGATAAGCCGCGACCAAAAACTAGTTCAAAATAATCAAATCCAAAATACTTTTTTTTAGTTTAGGCCTTAAGAAGGCGCTTATGAACGTAAAAACTACCGCCGGTTCCGAAAACAACTCAGTCATCGAGAAAAACCGGCAAGACACTCGGTTTATCTTTTTAACATATATAGATATTAAAAATATATTAACGTTACAATCGTCTTTAGTGAATGCACAGAGAGGAATCAATTCCAGACATCACCATCATTCACATATTGACCTACTCTATAATAGCCATTTGTCACCAAAACCCGCTTGACATGGCGCTTAAACACACAGATCCCGGCAAATCAGTAACCACCCATTAAAATATATTGCGAATCTGAAGTACCGCTTATTTTCACTTAAATCCATGAAAATACATATAAAAAACGATGAAAATGTAACAAGTCAAACTTTCTCCCGTCATTACGTTTTACGTCCATTAAACATATTTGAAATTCTCGTTTCGAAGGACGGTACGGGTGACAAAAAATCCCTATCCAAGGTTCAGTAAGTCCTTAACGATTTCAAGGATTTATGGCTTCATTTCTAGGCTATTTAGTCGATGGCCATTCTGCTTCGCCGCCTGATTTATTGCGTTTTGGCTTTAATGTGATATATTTTAAATAATGCGAGTCAGTTCCTTCATTTATTTAATTCTTTTGTAAGAATCCCAAAATAAATGAAGAAACAGAGATATTTAATATGGTGTATTAAGTATATTTAAATAAAATGTAAATATTTTTTTCTATATAACTTCAAACAAAATGGTTTGAAATAAAAATGATTTGTTTAAATAATTGCACTATTTCTGAACACTGAATCTAATAAATGTAACATTCAGTCTTCTTCTTACCCTTATCCCACCTAAGTATGTTAGGCACAACATATTTTCCTTTTCCTTTCTCCTCTGTCACATGTCATCTCAGTATTCACACCTTTTGTACATATATTATTTTTCACACAATTCATTAATACCTCTTTCGGTCTTCCTTAACTCCTATCCTTCCATCTTCATACTCAAGACTTTTCTAGTTACATGACTTTCATCTCTTCTTATATCCACTCTAAGTTAACTATTACAGTTTTAAACACCTTCCCCTTGAATTTCAACGGCATTCGTGGGTCACAAACTACTCCACACACCTTTCACCATTTCATTAAAAGTAACATTTAGTATAAACACAATTAAACCTGACCTAAGTGACGGAATGTGTGTATAAATGATTCAAGCATGGAGATAACACTGCATCCGTAAAGCTTTTGGATCAAGTTCCTAAGTGCTTGGAAACAAATTTTCAACTACAGGATTTCAACAAGTTGGAATGGAATTCATAGTTATTTTAATATAATTGTATAGCAGTGAAATAATTATTTATCGTTGCTATTTCATAGGTGAAAATAACACGTGCTATATTTTAACATTATTATTACGCCATAACTATAATTATTACTTAAACAACCTATTACACTTACTACAACAACTTCATTATTTAAACAACCGCAAGCACTAATTGTTTCTAAGATGGGTTTTTTTCATCTCCTCGGTTTATATGTCATAGACACAAAAATATTATGAAATACTATCTAAACGCTTAAATAGCTCTCTTGATAATTAGAATTTATAGACATTACCTACATATATTATAGTTTAATATTACAATTATTCTTATAGTGTACAAAAAGTAGCACCAATTCCAAGTCATAATGATCATGTGAAAAGTATCAAAATTATTTCACTTCAGATGAAAAATCACAGTGATCTATTAAATACTAACAGGTCCGGCGGACGTTGTTCCGCCATGATACTAAAAAAAAACCTTGATAAATTATATACCAGAACCTTACTCATAAATCACTTTATCTACTGGTGAAAGCCGTATGAAAATCCGTTCAGTAGTTTTTGAGTTTATCGCGAATTGACAGACAGACATGGCAGAGGACTTTGTTTTATAATATGGTTGCTATTTTTTTTCACCGCCAACCATGTATTTCAACTCGCGTAGTGTATATGAAACCTAGACATCTATTACACTATGAAACCACACCTCAATTCGAGTCATAAACAGAATAAAAGCCAGTATAAATTTATGGGTACAACATAAAAATAAATGTTCTACATAGGGGTATATAAAAACGCTTTTTACTGTCGCTTAAAAGGAAAGGCGTAGTTACTATTTGCGGCATGTTATGGAGAACTGGGAAATCAATACAATGACAAACATTATTAAAATTATGACATCGTAAATTACGTCACCGATAACATTTAATCGTCTGAGACCAATCAACTATTAATAAGAAAGTAAGTTCACTAATCAGTCTACAGACATGTGAACGGTCGAACAAGAAAATTCTTTGTATTTTTGACGTGAAAACTTCTTTACGCGCGTTGAGCGGTATTTTGGCAGTAGATAAATTTATAATTTTGCGTTTTGACATGCTGCGTAAGCATGACCGTATTGCGCTTGCGCGGCTTGCGTCAGAATTGCGTAGTATAGGGTAGTATATGTAATATTGATGTTATGCAGTTCATTATAGGTTTGATTGATTGATTAATAGACTTTATAAAGATGTATATAACTATTGCTCCGAGTGCCAACAGATATGAAAACCACACTAATGTTAATAATTTCAATAAAAAGTTCTGAGATTTATATATTGTCATTTACATTTTTATAAGTTTTTATCGACTTTTTTTAAAGCTTTTATTTAGCTTGCCATGTTTATTAGTTTGTGTAGGCCAAATCCCGTAAACTGAATTAGAACCATTTCTTTGAAACCTACGAGCTTGTAATTTAGCATATTTGTACAGTCCTGATGACAAAAAAACAAAATGGCGAATTACAATATGGCCGACATACACATTGAAATATTTTTTAACGCATTTGTATAAAGTTTGTTTTTAAAATATTTCTTAAATACTAATTTATTTTCGAGCTAGTTACTCGCTGATATTCTGAAGGTCCTTTCCAGCTCCATCGTTCGTAGATGTGAAGAGAGGAAAACTTCAATAGTATTTTAATAAAATATAATATACACTTTTGTGTAGACACAATTAGTGGATTTATCAACCATTTCATAATTTTTGTTTAAATGTCAACAACATTGCAAAATTATAATATACCACTAATAATTAACTATAATCATTGTATGTCTAATTTTAGTTCCTTTATTAATTTATCTGTTCGCAAAATGTTAAAGTCTAAGGGATATTTATCGGAACTTTAATATTCAGCAATTTTTATGATATTTTACGCGTAATTCGGTTATTATGCACAGGCTTAGAAAAAGTTAGCATTGACTAAATTAAGAATTTCAATTCATGGAAATTATAAGAAAAATCTATGGAAATATAATTGACATTGCCAAAGCTTCTGCGGTACCCATCGTACTAGAAAAAAAACTATACTGTTCTCATAATAGTTGTGCCATAGAAACTTGTTAAAATATATGTTTTTTTTAAACTGCGAATAACTTATTTATGGCTGCATTCTGTAATAAGAAATATTGTACTAACGATGTGTATTTGTAATAACAAATACGAAATGTCAAAATGTTAACTCAAGCCGCAGTTGACTCTAAGCCACTATGACCTTTAGTCTTTATATTATAACATCAATAGTAAAGTTTTTGGGTTGCCCGATGTGGTCCGAGTCATAAGCGATTTTATTATAACGATATTAGAATACCCAATAGGTATACCCAGTTATACTATTTTTATAGGGATTGGTATTTAAAATTATCTTCTAGTGAAAAACTCACAAAAATTATCTAGAATTACCTATCAGGTCCAACTATAGTGCTAAAAACCACCTGACTTACCACATAAGTAGAAGAAAACGTCAAAATTGGTCAACCGTTTTACAAGAAGAAGGATTAACAATACCTAAATTTTATATGTAAGATAATACCAGCCTGTAAACATCTCCCTGAGTTTTTGACGGAGTCTTGGAATGTCATGTAGTCTTTTTTATATTTTATTCATTATATTGTGTCATTTGACTCTATATTTTAGAATATTGGTGGTTTTTTACATAATATAGTTCGGTTATTGTGAACAAGTGAAGCGGGTGAGAAATAATACCACAAAGTATGGATTCTGATTCGCCACAAAAACTCCCTGGAAAGTTCTAATCCACTAGGCCATCATCTTGTTAGTTTATTGAAATGATCGCAAGAAATTTGTAATATCATTACCTATTCGACAATGGCAGTAATAATCTACTAGAAGATTGGTTACCAAAGACTAATTTAAAAAATGTATCTCACTATTGGGAAAAGGCTTCTGCTTGAAGTAAGACAGAAGCATATTGAAAGTACCAGTTCACAATGTTAATATTGTGATTTCAAACGCCAAGGTATTTATAGTTCTTTATTTTTCCGAATGGAGTGGTACTATGAGTACATTTTACTTTCCTCAGTGTTCAGGTTTCCTCACGATGTTTCTCTTCACTGTCAACCAATATGGTTACTATTCATTAAATTGGTGCTTATGATTTACGCCATCGGCGTACGCTCGCCGACCGCCAGCTCGCGCCGTCTTTGCAAGTCTAACCTACCCTAATTGACCCGCGACGGATGATATCAATCACATTTCACATAGATATTAATTATTCAACGAGGATTGTACGTATTCTCTTGTAATTTTTATTGCTTCCCGCTTCAACTTTTGCATTGCACCTCGTGGCAAAGTAAGGCGGTCCCTGGCACAGGCTGGCACATAAATTTTTGTTCCTGCTGTCTAGGAACGATTTATGCGTTTGTAGATATGCGGCCCATGGAAATAACTTTATTATTATATTTACTAGGCCGGTTTCGTAGTGAAAATTGATGATAATTGTTCATATACTCGTACATATAAATAACTATATCCGTGTGTAAATCAAAAACTGACCGCGACTTATTCTGGAAGAATATTTTTCAATGATTTTACTTTCATTATAATGTTTCAATTACATTTAACCTAATAAATCTATACTAACATAGGAAGCACACATTTTTGGTATTTAATTGATTGTTTTTTCTTTTATTGAAGCACGGCAAAATGACTGCACTATGTCTGATGGTAAGCACGATATAATCCAAAAACGACAAACTACCGAGAGAAGAACTATACATCGCCGGTCGCCATTGTGATGGCGGCCTGCTTAATATGCTTGCTTGCTATTGCTTGATGGACCCCATGCAGTAGGAAGAAGAGAACACACTGGCCGGGAGATTGTTGCACACTTCCACGGTACGGTAGAGATAAGACATTGCTAACTTTTTAGTTCATGCCCCGATACAATTTACCGTCAAACTGTTGCTCCGAAACCCAGCGCGCGTAGTTCGGTTGTGGAAAGGGGAGGAAGTGATTAAATTAATTAACTCTTCAGAACACTCACTGGTAGAACACGCTCAGCGAGGGTATGTCCCTACGCAAATGAACCGGCTCTATAAACTCTGTAATATCTCTCTCAAGTCGAAAATCTCTCATCACAAGCCTGTAACTGGAATTGGAGCTGAGTCTCTTTGATACACTTTACTTGTATGTCTATCGACACTTAATATTAGGTGAGAGTTTCCAGTAAAATCTGCATTCTGTGAAGATATAAAAGCAATGAAAAAATTCTTAATGCATATTGACAAGCAAAGCTTATACAGTGAATCCATTTGTTGCTATCAATTATTTATCATTGGCTAAAAAGACATTTTCAAAGGGAAATATGTATTTGAAGTGTTCTGATTTTGATTACATTTCGAAAACTAGGTGATGCCCCTTGCTTTGTTCTTATGAAAATAATTGTATTGTATCTTAAGAACTACATTTGTGTGTTTTACACCTTATGTACGGCGATCGCGTAACTTACAGAAAGATATTTTTAACTTCTCTCGTATTTGTAACCTTCTATAAATGTAACAATTATTGTCACTTAGAGTAAACATTTTATCGGTATCCATTTGGATTTGTGATGCTATTCTGTTTGCACAATCTCATTGTGTTAAAAGCCTTTTAGCGTTCTCCGTCAAGTCGTTTATTCAAGCAATTTAACAGACGCTCCTCTTATAATCACAACTCTATTTATATTCAAGGATGGTGCCTATGAAAAGTCGTTAGACCCACATTTGGACATTGAAAATCGTGAATATTTTCCCGTCCATTTTTCATAAAGTTGCGGTTTGGTCATGTTTCTAGATTAAATTGTACGCAGAGGCGACATTCTCTAAATTAATGTAAGAATTTAAACTTGGAAATGGCGGTCCACATGACGTTATGTGCTCGTCACAGCCTTAGAGCTGTTTCAGCTTCAAAAATACAAAAGTCTCGAGGCCAGTCATTAATATATTAATTTTAAGAGTGGTGAAAGTATTGCTTATTTAGTTTTACCTATTACTATATAATAAAAATCCAGTGCCATGATGTTTGTCCACGATGAATTCTGAACTTATTCAACGGATCCTCATAGAATTTATGTATAATTTGCTCCAACTTGAGATATAGGATAATTTTCTTCTTAATATCTTTTAATTAGAAATTAAATGATCGTCAATGTTGATTATTGTTTAATAATTGTAAGTTTCATCAGTCTAGAAAAAATGCCGCTTTACATTATTTTTTTGACAAAAAACTGTAGGACCGACTGTTATAGTCGGCTCATAGATGGCGCCACGTTTTAATTTTCATAATTTTAATTCGACACGTAATAACTGAGCCACAGCAACGCGTGGCCGGATCAACTAGTGTGTGTGTCATTTATATCAATGTGACGGAATAAAATACATGTAAATTGTAGTTGTTACAGATTCATATGCAACGTATTTTCATTGATTAAAACTTTTATATCTAACAGTTATATATCAACATTGTCAACCGATGTTAGATTCAACCACCTGCCAACGACGCGTTAATTACTTCTTATTATTTCAGTCACTAATATTTCGCTCTTTCTATTACTAGTGTTAGATTTAACTTCTCAGTTTTATGCAGCGCAAATAAAGTTTTTGTTGCAGTGAGACCATGACAGCGGACAATCAATTCCAAGTGGAAGTACGAATGAACGTCCACTCTCATAACATTACATAGTATAAAATAAAGTCCCCTACCGCGTCTGTCTGTCTGTCTGTTCGCGATAAACTCAAAAACTACCGAATGAATTTTCATGCGGTTTTCATCAGTGGATAGGGTGATTCATGAGGAACGTTTTAGTATATAATTTGTCAAGGATTTTTTCATAATCAGGTCGGGACAACGTCTGCCGGGCCTGCTAGTTTAATATATATGTCAACGTTTAAAACATAGTTAGCTTTTTTTTCTTGAACTGACTACGCTATCGACCTAGCAAAGTCTTAACAGTTTCACCGGACTACGATATCCAAGCTACAATAAATTCACCTAACATAAAAAAAGACCTAGAATAGGCAAGTGTCAACTCTGTATTCTTTTGATCACCCAGTCACGTCATAGCAGGGACAGTGCTCGAAAGCCACGGATAATCGTAATATATATGATGGGTCCGCTTGCTCCCTCAGTATTAGGACGCGAAGATCTGGATATAACGGATGGCAGACCGCGTACATGTTCTGCAAACAGATGAAGTATACTAATATATCTTTGTTTGTCCTGTATACGTTCATTTACCAAACTGCAATTATGATGGAAGTCGAGGGTTAAAATGAATTCATAACAAGAAATTGTCATTTTGTGTAAACACGGTTTAGACAAAGACTTACTTTCCTCAGGTTTGGATTTATCAGTCAGCCGCTTGGGAATTACTTTTTTATTCCTTGTGATCAATTTCAACTGATATTAAATAATCACGTAGCCAAAGATATGTTAAATCTACAGGAGAACCAGCTCTCAGATGGGGTTACTGGAAGACACCAACAGGTGCTTGGCGATAAATTTTATATTTGAAGTTAACCACGGAAACGTTAGAAAATGCTAAGGTTTCATTACAAACCTTTTTATAACGAAAACTTGGCTTATTGCAGGATTTGGACCTACACCTACACCTCGCTGTAATGTCATTATGACACTAAGCATAAGATAAAATATAAATTCTGAGAAATTCAGTAATTCTGACTATTTAATACAGCAAAAACAATTTATACTTGCGATGCGATGATATTTTTTTTTTAGCGTGCTGAGTGATCGTCAACACACGTTATGTAAGAAATGAGTCACAAATCACTTAATATTATTCCCAATAGCTGTTCCTCAAAGTTTGTCCCCATTTTAGGCTCAACATACTACCATTTTTACCCAGGTATCGTCGTTTAATATAAAGTGCCTATTAACCTAACAAGAAACCACAAATCATAACCACCATGAGTCATTTCAATGTTAATTGTATAAATTAATATAGGTGCTACACCTTGAATTACCTTATTCATATTCATTCTAACTTTGCATAAGTAGACTATACATCACGGAAGCTTAGAAACTTTGTCGGTAGAATTTATAGAACCAAATATATTTAAATTATTTATAAGCCAGGTAGCGTTGGTCGCGTTGTTTATTCAATTATCTTTAATAGCTTAGCGGATGGCTCGAACTAAACATATATTAGGTCTTTACCTATGAAATTGCCGTTTTGTATGAAAAAATTTAAACGAATTTTTTTCATGTATTTTTTATTTGTATTAATCGAAGTAATCACCCATGCAATCAATGTATCTTTGCCAACGTAGTGGCAGTTTATTGATGCCCTTCTTAAAGAAATCAGCTGGACGGGAGGCAACAAATTCTTCAAAGGCATTTTGTACTGCCTCTCGGGTATTGAATTTTTTTCCCGCCAAGGAGTTATCCAAATTCTGGAAAAAGTAATAGTCTGTAGGCTCAAGGTCTGGCGAGAAGGGTGGATGACGGAGAACTTCCAACCCCAGTTCTTGCAACTTGGAGACCGTCTGCTGTGCAATATGAGGTCGCGCGTTGTCGTGCAGGAGCAGCGGAGACGAGCGATTGACCAATGCTGGTTGGAGATGTGCCAGCTTCATCATCATTGTGTTCAGTTCTTCACAGTACACATCTGCAGTAATGCTCACCCCGTTTGGTAAGAAGCTGTGATGAATCACACCGGCGCTAGACCACCAAACAGTGACCATCACTTTTCTAGGGGTAAGTTTTCATTTAGGGCATTGTTTAAGTGCTGAACCAGGATCCAACCAACTTGCTGAGCGCTTGCGGTTATCAAACAGAATCCATTTTTCATCGCAGGTAACAATGCGGTTCAAAATTCCTTCATTTGTGTATCTGTTGAGCAGTGCAAGGCACGTCTCGACGCGTACTTCGCGCTGACGATCATTGAGTTCGTGGGGCACCCATTTGTCAAGCTTTTTTACCTTGCCAATTTGACACAAATGGACCAATATTGTTTTGACGCTAAGGTCGAAAGCTGCTGCTAATTCAGCCGTAGATTGTGTATCATCAGCTTCCACAATCGCCTTTAATTCGTCATTGTCGACCAAAGTCTTCGGACGACCGCGAGGTTCATTTTTCAGGTAGAAATTCCCAGAACGGAAGCGAGCAAACCAATAACAGGTGGTGCGTTGGTTTGTAGTGTTAGCTCCGTAAACATCGTTGATGTTGCGTGCCGCTTGTGCCGCGTTGCTGCCACGACGGTACTCATATTCCATAATTACTCGAATTTTTAACGTATCCATAATGACAAAAAAGATTGAAATGCGATTAAAATGTAACACTAATCAATAAACAAATGACTACTTTTGGAAAAAGAATTCCAGGTTTTTTAAATAAAATTAATTTGAAATTAGAATTCTTAGCCAAACAAAAATTATTTTGATTTGAAATGGCCAGTACTGCAGAACGGCAATTTCATAGGTAAAGACCTATTATTTAATGAAAATTTAGTTGAGAATGATGATGCGTTACGTATTTAACTATGAAAAGTAGCTATTGAAACAGTCAGATTGGTGTTTGGAGATCAATTTACAGTTAGGTTTTATCTTGCTAGAGTTTGAACTCTTCAATAGAAACTTTGGCTCATTAATTCATCCCACGTCGATTGGTGGTAGCGTGGCATAACACCTCGCAGTTATTATATCTTAATTTGCGTACTGGCTGCCTTGAAATCATCTGATGGGTTATGTATTAAGTAAGGAGTTTTTCCTTAAATATTCTCATTGTCGTAAAAATTACCAATGACATCTGAAAATATGTTACCAAACATACTTTTTAAATCGTTGTAAATAAAAAGTTATAAAAACTTCCTGAATCCAAAGTTGTTAGAGAGAAACCTTCATAAATGAATAATACAAAGTCTCGTTAATCTCTGTATTCATGTTTAAAAATAATTTGCCCGAGAGGAATTTTATACACAGATGCCCGATAATAATACGGTTACGTTTTATTACGAAATTTCTTACTGTGTCGGTCCGCGGCCATAACAATTCTTTATTAAGGCGAAAGTTCTTATTCTCTTGTCGTGTCGAGATGCCTTTCATTTTGCTAATGAGTATTGTTCTGTTGTTTTTACGACTGAAGATACTTTATCGATGTTTTGTTTGCCCAGATATGCTTTTGTTTTATTAAGTAGAAAATTTGCAGTCCACCTGATGATCGCTAATCACTGTAGCATTTATAATCCCAAGATCCTCCTTTAAATTGTGAATCCTAATCCTTAATCCTGAAATCCTAATCCTAAAAGATCCTATCATGCTTTGTAATTATACAAGGTACAACAAAATAATCCCAAGAAGGGTTGATATCAGACAGGCGGTCGATCGTAAAAATTAAGCCAAATCATACATCACAACATGACAAACATGTTGTACCGACCCTACTCAGGTGGCATAAGAGTAAGAAGAAGAAGAAAAATCCTTAGATCCTCCATTTATAGTCAAAGGTTGGATAACATTGTCGTGGCTTTAATTTCTAATAGCAAAAAGGTTTTATTAATCGTACTTTTTTTTTTTTTTTTAAGCGGGTAAATCCCTTATGGATACCCACCCTCTCGGGGGAGAGGATGGGTTATGTCCGACTCGCACGGACTAAAACCCCACGGTGTACGTCTGCCGCTATAGTTGGGGCGGCACGAGATCTCTACAGATTTCATCGTGCCGCCCCAGCGGTTGGCCCAGCAGCGGAAGCACCGCCGCCGGACCCCGTCTTGTGAGGAGACAACCGTGTACACACCGGTCGTCTCCTCCGTCCGCCGGACCTGTGCAATGGGAGGATGGGCCCCCCGACCCATCCTCCCTAGGTCCGGTTACGGTGGGAGGAGGCGGCGGTCAAACTGCCGCCTCCTCCTGCCTGTCCTCCGTTGGCGGAGAGGGTCACTTTGAGGGTTCTCCTCCCGGACCCTCTCCGCCGCCTCCTTCTGCGAGACGACTTCCTCGCAGAAGGAGGCCATTGCGTTCCACGCATCCTCGCTGCCGAGCATGGCCACAACCACGCTCGGCAGCGAGAGCTCCTGTCCTACCGCCGCAGTCAGAGTGCGACGTTGCTCCTCCCACGCAGCACACTCAGCAAGTGTGTGCTGCGCGGTGTCCGGTTCAACGCCGCACTCGTGACATACGGCGGTCGGCTCCCTGCGAGCTATCCGGTGCAGATACCAACCGAAGCACCCGTGCCCGGTCAGCACCTGCACCAGACGGAACGTCAGGGAGCCCCACTTCCTTTAATTCCATTCCGGCAGGACCGGGCGGACGGCGTCGATCGTGTATCGACCGTAACGCGCGTCCGCCAGGTCCTGCCTCCACCTCTGTATCCTTTCCTCTCTCTCGTCCCTTCTCCTCTGTTCTATTTCCCCAGGAGCCACAGGCTCCCCCAACAGTTTCTTAGCCGCCGTATAGTTATATACGGCGGCAAGCACCTCCGCCTCTAGCTTCCAGGGAAGGGAACCGGCCAGTACCATGGCCGCCGCCGAGGATACCGTCCGGTAGCCTCGTATCACCCTCAACGCCACAGTGCGCTGCGCAGCACGCAGCACGCGAATATTGGTGGCGTTGAGGGCGTCCACCCATAACGGTGCCCCGTAGGCGGCCATGGACTGTACCACCCCCATGTAAAGGCGGCGGCAGGCGGCGCCCGGCCCCCCCGTATTGGGGAGGAGTCGTCCGAGCGCCGCTGCGGCCCCAACTATGCGCGGTCCGAGCCCCCTAAAATGGGGCTCGAACCGCCAGCGTCCGTCTAGGGTGAGGCCCAGATACTTCATCGGGGTCCCCATCCTGACCCGGACGCCCTCCACATACAAGTGGGCCCCTGGAGGTGGCCCTCGCCGAGGCCCATGGAACATGAGGGCCTTGGTCTTTTCGAGAGCCACCTCAAGGCCCAACCTCCTTATGCGCCCGACCACGAGAGTTACGGCCTCCGTGGCCAGGCGCACCAGTTCACCAAATTCCCCCCCCCCCCGGGCTACGACTAGGGTGTCGACAGCGCCAACCAAGATCGACCGAGTTACTTTTCTGCCAGTGGAAGAAAAAGCGATGCATCTAAATAAAACAGAAGTAGGAAAGTTGAAAATGGTTGTAGCCTGTGCCTTTAGTGAGATACGTCTAATTTGATTAAGTGTAATTTGAGAAAAACTCATATGGATTAAAAAAAAAAACTATAAGATTCTCTTTTGCCTGTATCTGATTATTGGTACGTAAAAATGACAGATGCAACTCTTATTCCTTGAACGGCATTATTGTGGTACTCGTATATTATTTATATACTATATAGGTATAGAGATATATATTTATATCTCAATACCTTCTTTAGAATAACTAGGTTACCGAGACATGATGAATATTCTAATAATGACTTCTGAATGCAGTACATGAGTGCTTAATACAGTACATGAGTTTATATATTCCTATATTTCTAAAGTAGTAGTGGAAGACCTTAAGGTAATAATAGTGGCCATTTAGTAATCATTGGTGGACACAATCAAGGAGATCCCAAGGACAGATGTCAGAAAGTCAGGTAGTCACAGAACATTAAGTCATAATCTTTATTTACAACACAAAAAAGAAAACACGTTGAGCGGATATAGCTTAGATGGAGAAGTGCAAGATGAAGAAAAAGATATTTGTAATGTAGGGCAGAAGTTACTCCTAGCTTTTTGGTGCCAACGAACAGGTATGATAAGAGCAAAAGAAAGTTAAGGATTTGGATTTACGATTATTTGCTGTGTCCATAAATTCTGATAAGAGACGTCCATTGCTGGATAAAGGTCTCTTTCATATATCTCCATAACTATTGGTATCTTAAACCACTCGTATCCAGTCGGTTTCCGTAATCTTTATACTGTCGGTCAACTTAGTGGCAGGTCTGTTTACGTTGCGTATTATGGTTCGTGGTCGCCACTTACCATATCTAGGAGTTTTATTTTCTTATAAACTACTAAGAGCTACTTCTCATTTCAAGTGTAGTATTCTAAAAATCTTTGATCGTATTTCAAGGTAATATTGTGATGGAAAACTAAATCTGTCACCAACCACTGTCAAACGATATGTGTGTACCGTCAAAAACATTAATCTCTATCCCACAACACGGACAAAACTTATAAAAAGCATAGTCCTTAAGGAGCGGGGATCATTTTCCCGTGATTCGTCGGAGCGTTTACATCTCTATAGATAATTCGTGTTTATATTCAGTCGTGCTTTTCCGTATCTGTTGTTATAAAAAAACTCTTTTATTATTGACTAGTTTTGATTGACTGATCCGTTAAATGATGACGTTTGCATGATTGACTCATACTTTCGAACAGTCGTGGGAAGAGCTCTGTGACGTATCAGTGTCGTATGCACGAGGGTTGAATTGTGTTTGTGTTATCCTAAACGTCCCTTACGACCGCTGTCACAGTACAAATAATTCTACCTAAGCAAAATCAGCTTCCAATGACGTGACCTAACCCTTCCAAGTCGCGTGGGAAATCACCTGAAACTGTTCTAATTTTTGCCCCGGAGTACTTGATTTGTTGGAGAAACGTTAAAAAAACATCTCAGAGTCCTAAGAAAGGCGACTTTATTATTCAGTGTTTATTTTACAGTAGCCAATGCCTGTGGCTCCGTATGCGTTTGTTATTATTATTATTTATTGTAAGATACAAGTGAGTTATAGGAAAATAGATCCATATGTGTATATAAATATTACAGTTTCTCCGTATAACTGTGCTGTTGTTACCTTAAATAATAAATGAAATCTTAAAATGGTATCTTACAATACTCGTCAATCTTTTAGGCCACTCTAAATATAATCGTAACTTTTATTTAATATCATAGGAGGCAAACGAACAGGTGGCTCACTTGATGTTAAGTGGTCACTATCGTCCATAAACGCTAGTAACACCAGGGGAGTTGCAAGTACGTTGCCGGCCTGTGTTTGGGAAGGGGAGGTGGGTATCCTGCGCTCTCACTGACCGAACGAAACGGAACAATGCAAGCATTGTTACTTCATGTCGGTTTTCTGTGTAAGGGCGATACTACTTCGGGCGAGTTGACCCATTCATGCTGAAACCAGTAATAATTTCAGCTTGGCTCTGCCAACTACAGTGTGGCTCTACCACCTACAAGCGTGGCTCTATCACCTACAAGCGTGGCTCTATCACCTACAAGCGTGGCTCTATCACCTACAAGCGTGGCTCTATCACCTACAAGTTCGATCTTCTGCATAATATAATCAAAAGCTTATTGCAAAACAAAGTTAAAATATTATTATACGAATTTAAAATTGCCATAAATTTATCCTTATGTTGTCTTGATGTCACATATCATTACATAGTATAAAACAAAGTCCCCTACCGCGTCTGTCTGTCTGTCCGCGATAAACTCAAAAATTACTGAACGGATCTTTATGCGGTTTTCACCAGTGGATAAAGTGATGCACGAGGAACGTTTTAGTATATAATTTGTCCAGGTTTTTTTTTATAATCAGGGCGGGACAACGTCTGCCGGGCCCGCTAGTATAGTATAATACGTACATATTCCTAAGTTTGTGTTCTGCGCATTTATCTGTACACATTGTACACAGTCTAACCTTTTTGGAAACGGTCAGAAGTATCTTAAAAATATATATTTATACCTATTAAATTCGTGTAAAAGTTAAATAACCCTATCGGAGTATTAAAACTTTGTAAGTATAGGACAGGGTTTCAGAACTTTATTCCTTGAATAAAATGGTATTATCAGTAATTTCTTAAGATATACCACACCCTATTTTAAAAATCAGAATTCTTACGGGATTACTTTGTTAACGGTCTGTTTATCTATCTACGTGACAGATTTTTCCCTCGAAAATGGTTTGAGGTATAAAGTTGAAATTAATATTAATACGAATTACACTGCTTTAAAATACCTACATAAATATTTTCTTCTAAGAATTGTCGAAGGACATCATAAGTGGTTTGACCGGTAGAATATCAATCCGATGTCAGCAGGTTCGAACCTCGTCATACAGCACCGAATTTTTAGGATTTCCCATACATCTACTAGTTTAAATTGGTAACACTATCGGCTGACGGTGAAGGAAAACGTTGTAAGGAAACGTGATCCTAAACGTTCTTATAATACCAACTTGTTTGGGAAAATATAGAACTGTCGATTTCTCGGAGGTTGAAATCGCCAATACGTCGCGACTTAGCGTGGTGACTCTGTTTATACCTTCCTTGGGGAAGAGACCTATGGCACTGCAGTGTATTTTTTACAGGCTAATGATAATGATGATAACAAAATTCTTTAATCTATCTGATAGAGGCATGTTCGAAGATCAGCTTAAATTGTTGTCAAATGCTAAAACCTAGAAAAAAAAGATACTAGAATAACGTCATTAGTAATCCAAAATATATATATATCCTATTCATTACAAGAGGCTAAAGGCTGACAAACAAAACAAAGGACAGCGACCGGATAAATCCTATTAAAAATTGGTCCGTTGAAACGAAAGCTTTAGAGATTACGGATTTAACAAAAATATGATAGATTTCGTCCGTGCCAACGATATTCAACTGTACATCTGGCACGGCTCCACTTTTTATAACAACTTTTTTATGAAAATGATCTGTGGAATTGAAACGTATTGATTGAGCGGAATGATTGACGATATAAAATTTAACGATCTCGTATGACGTAGTTATGAATTCTATTTTTTCGTCTGTCTACCTTCTCTATATAAAATATTGTCAGTCACTCATCGGTTTTCGTTGGTGAAATGATTACCTACATAGGTAATTACCGTAAAACTGAATTACGTCGCAACGTTACTAAAAAACTATGTACATTTTAAAAAACAAAATTACATAAACTGAAGTAATGCATTTTTTAAAATAAATTAAAGTAAATAAGATCGAACATAGAACGAAAGAAAACATCGTTTTATTTCATTTTATTTAACTTTGTTAACTATCTTCGGAGACGAAGGTTTTCACACGTTTCAATAAAAAAGAAAAAAACAATCAACTATTTTCTTAGTTTTGACCGTATTAAAGTGACTATTGACTTGGACGTTTTCTTCTCGCAATGTTAATTTACTTTCTGGTAAAAACTCTAAAAACGTCAATTTTGAGTTAAATCTCTGTTTTATTTAAAAAGCGATATATTCTCCTAAAGAAAAATAAATCAGTATAAAATTAAGGATCTATATTATATCTTTATATATAAATTTCTTCTGTACGTGTGTATGTCACTGAACTCCTCCTAAACTACTGGACCGGTTTTGATAAAATTTTGTGTGCGTGTTCCAGTGGATCTGAGAATGGTCTAGACTCATAATTGGACCCGGTAAGTGGCGCTGCGGTTGCATTTTAGATTATTATTTTTTTATTATTAAGACAGGACAACGTCCGCCCGGTCCGCTAGTTTAAATATAAATATTTTTTGCCAACATAAAAAGTGGGTGTAAAAAAGTATTTATGGTCATAAACACGGTGGAAGTGAAAACTTATACACAGATATATGAACGGTAGCGAATATGGCTTAGTTGACATCGTGATCGGACACAACGTCAATGGTGTAGGTTCGAATGTCTGTAACTGAGTCGCAGTTTCCGGTGAAGGAAAGCATTGTGATGAAACCATAGCATGGTGGCAGGGTTTTAGTCCAACAGTCTAGCTACCACCCTCAAGTTGAGAATCTGGTACCGGCGGTATTTCGGCACACACGCTTGAGAGCCATTTCTCCTCCAGGTTTGGCGTGTTTAGCATCGTATAACCACATCGTCATTTAAAATCAAATGAGATTGTAGCCAAATGCCTTTCAATCATTAAAAAAAATCGAAGCAGTCATAAACACTGCCGACGGAAGTGAAACCTTAACAATGGAATTTGTTTAAATTGTGATCTCCCTTGAATTTTTAATTATAAAATATTCTATGAAATTATTATCATTAGTCTCTCTTTCACATCTATTGGGTAACATATTGGGTAAACATATGATGGGTGCAGGTAAATTTATCTCCTGCCAAAAAAAATACGACTAAACGCGCATTAAGAAGTTTTTACTTAAAAAAAAACATTAAAGTTCAATCTATACTAATATATAAAGCTGAAGAGTTTGTTTGGTTGAACGCTATGATCTCAGGAACTACCAGTGCGATTTGAGAAAACCCTTCGGTTTTAGATAGATCATTTATCGAGGAAGGCTTTAGGCTATATATCATCACGCAAAGATCAATAGGAGCGGAGCACCAATGAAGAATGTTTCAAAATCAGGCACTTTTTTCCTTTTGAGAGATATCATTAGCGTTAATATTATATACGTTGCCATGGTAACGTGGTAAGTTTCTATCGCAAAGTTTATTTTGTTTTCCTATTCAAAATTTGTTATCTATTACGTATTATAAAAATAAAGTTTGTGTATGTACAATTAAAATAACAACTTTTTGATGAATGTATATGCTACAAATGACCAAAAAATTTTTTTTTATATTTTGTCTATATTTTTATATTATTATATTTTGTCTGTTTGTTTGTTTGTTCCGGGTAATCTCCAAAACGACTGGACCAATTTTAACGGGAATTTTACTGGCAGATAGCCGAAATTATAGCGGTTAACATATTGTACTTTATTTGTACGCGGCTTCGTCCGCATTGCTATTTCCAAAATGGTTGGACCGATTTTCACGGGGTGTTCACTGGTAGATAGCAGACCTCATAAAAAATAATTTAGGTTTTTTTTATTCGCCTTCGGCCGCAGTGCAATATCCGTAATGCTTGAACTGATTTTCACGGGGCTTTCATTGGCAGATAACTCACCTTATAAGAAGTAACTTAGACTATTTTATTTTGTTACTCAAGACTTCGTCCGCAATATTCTACTATCTCCTAATCGGTTGGACCGACTTTCACGGGACTTTTACGGGCAGAAAACTAGCGAGATCGGAAGACGTTGTCCCGCCCCGATAATAAAAAGAAAACCTTGAAAAATTATACTTAAACCTTCCCCATGAATCATTCTATCTACTGGTGAAAACGGCATGAAAATCCGATCTGTAGTTTTTGACTTTATCACGAACAGATAAACAGACAGACCAGAGGACTTTGTTTTTAACCGACTTCGAAAAAGGAGGAGGTTACTATGTTCGGTTGTATGTTTTTTTTATGTATGTTAATCGATATTTTCGTCAATTGTGAACCGATTTTAATGATTCTTTTTTTATTTGAATTGGTACACTACGTAGTGATGAACTGCTACCTGTGCATTCGTCCGTGTGAAATTGATCAAAAATATGTTACAACGGCGTGAGACGTGTGCTTTACTGGACTCCAAGAATAAATATACATAATTGAATGTCATATATTTGTATGTAATATTAATTATATCATCTTTTTGGTCAATTTGGCGGCCATATTGTTTTAGTTACCGCGTTTGCGTCTACATAACTCAGTGATTATAGCAATTTATAAAAATAACTCAAGTATATCGACAATATGGGCATATTATATCTATATAATAAAAGATTTAAGACATATTGTTCGATAATGTATAACTTAAAATTTTCATTACTTTCTTATATAGTGTTAGTGAGCACTGACTGTGATATATAGTAGTTTGAAGTTCCACGTATGTTGCTGATGACAAATACCATCCCATTCGATATACTATTAGTATTCATATATCTAATGTACACGTTACATGTTACAGTAGATGGCGTGCGTGTCGTAGTTACAAATGTTTTTGTAAAAGCATTTCTGTAATGTACACATCTACTTACAATTTTACATTTCTTTAATACATTAAAAAAAAACGCGTGCGGAGCCGCGGGGCACAGCTAGTATAGATATATTAGTGTTTATAATATGTGTAATTATATATAAAAATATATTATACTATTTTACTATTATAATGCACAATAAAAAATTCGTAGTTATTCGAACGATGCACTACTTGTTAGACAGCAAATGTTGTTGATGTCGAGTCGAGCCGAGTAAACCCGATTGAGCGTCACCCAGCCGAGTGTGACGATTAAATTTCATTCACTGCCCAACCTGCCTAAATTAGTTTTCTCTTTAAAACGTTCCAATTTAGTATACAGAAGTGGCTAAATAAATAACCTTAATTTTTGAATTTTGTGTAATGAAACGTGGTAAGGGTTAAACATTGTGTCTGGTAGAGTGTTGAATACACCGGTTCTCGTCCCATCACCTAATTTAAGCAATGTCGGACGCGGTCAATACTTGGATGGGTGATCGTTTGGGACGCGTGACGTTGGCTTTTTGTTGTCTTTCTTTAATGTAATTGTTTCTCTGTAGTACAAAAATTACACTCCTATCGTGTGTGTTGACCACACACCTAATTCTTTATAGGTTTGAATCGTTATATTGCATATAAATTTATGAATGTAATTCGCGTAACTTAAATCGTAAATCTAGTAACAAGTATAATCTGAACAGTTTCTAAGTCCCAAACAACTTTGACTCAACTAACTTTGAATCCAGTATGTAAATAATATACGTGGAAGGCATGCCGCGGGCTGTTTGATACACGGTTTGAAGCAGGAACTTTAGTTAGTTTGATTATATTTTACATTGTTATCAAATTGATTGAATTATAACTTTCCATGAATCCTGTCTACATTAATCCGCCCTTAATACGTATTTGTAAGAGAGAACGGTACATTTATTCATATCTATACATATAATAAGAACGTAAATCTACCGTGTCTGTACTTTATAGATTTTTGTGAAAAAAATTTTGCAGGTGTTTTGGAATATAAAATAAAATACATTTCAATCATTTTTAGAAATGTCTGTCTATATGTTTGTTTAAACACAATACTAAATACTGCCTTCATGAAAAAACCTCACCAAGCAAAGAGTGCCATTTAGTCTTGGTTTCATTAAAATCGGTTCACTCTATCAAAATTATTGTAATTTTTATGACGCGACTTATTAATTAATTATTAATTTTTATGATCGAATAAATACGTCCCTTTTTATATTTCTCATTCATGTACTAATTTAGGCTTTTACTCTCCGGTCAACAGAATATCTAGGACATATAACTCATACCATAATCATGTGACATTTTCTCAACTAAACGAAATCATTTCAAAACAGCGATAGAGACATATCAGTTTGTTCACAAAATACAGTTATAATTGTTTCAGTATTTCTTTTTTTTTCTCTCTTTCTGTTTCAATTTCCTTGTTTTTGTATTATTATATTATGTATGTTAAATTTTTAAATATGTAAAATAGTTTAATATTTAATTTATCGTTGGAGCACGCCGTGGTTGTCTCTAAATATGACTACATTTATAATGTATCACAATAGTCCTACTTTTTATATACTTACTAGTGTATTGTCATGTTGACGATCCTAAAATAAATAAAATAAAATAAAAATAAAAAATAGACTTAAGTACGAGAGAAAAGTAGATAAGTAAATGAACTTAATACATTCAGATGATTTTATTAGTCACTGTTTTTTTACATTAGGTTCCACGCGGACGGACTCGCGGACACTACATATTAACAAGTATATACATAAAATATTAGAGTTAAGTGATTTGTGTTGCATAGAGTGAAAAAGTTCTTTGTCTTAATACAATAGAGCCGTGGTAGTCTAGTGGTTTGCCCGTTGGAATATCATTCCGATGTTCGCAGGGTCGAACCCCGGCATTTACCGATGAATTTTTCGGAATTTATTTAAGACAATAATAATTGAAGACAATATCTTAGCTATCGCTTTTACTATTGCCATATACGTAATTAAAGCGCGGGTAAACTTTTAATTGAGCTTCACAAAATTAACAATGCTATATGTTATCATTACTGCTTTTATGAACTAATAAATTCTAGAATTATACCCCTATTTGTATATCGTTTCTTTTTTCATTTCTTGATTTGATATCGTATATTAACCTGAAAATAATAGGTATTTAAATTATTATTTTTTTTTTTTATATCATAGGAGGCAAACGAACAGGTGGGTCACCTGATGTAAGTGATCACCACCGTCCATAGACACTTGCAACACCAGGGGAGTCGCAAGTGCATTGCCAGCCTGTGTAGGGAGGGGGGGGGGAGGAAGGGAAGAGGAAAGTGGAAGGGGAGGGGAGGTGGGTCTCCGGAACTCTCACTGACCGAACGAAACGCAACAATGCAAGCACTGTTACTTCACGTCGGTTTTCTGTGAGAAGGTGGTACTACCCCGGGCGAGCCGACCCATTTATGCTGAATCCAGTAATAGTTTCAGCGTGGCTCTACCACCTTATCTGCAAAATATAATAAACGTATTTTAATGATTGAAGTAATGTGATTATAGAAATCAAGTTTAGCAGAGAAGTCAAATCAAATCAAAAATACTTTATTTAGTCTAGTCGAGAAGAACCGGCAAGAAACTCGAACTCATCTTTTTAACATATATATATTTCGAATACATTATACGTTACAATACCGTTTTTAGTGGATGCATAGAGAGGAGTCAATTCCAGACATAACCATCGTTCACATATTGATCCACTCTATAATATCCTTTCGACACTAAAACTCGCTTGACATGATGCTTAAATTTATAGTCCGGCAAATCGGTAATATGTTTTGGGGCTTTATTGTGAAAACTAACACTATTACCTAAGAAACTATTACTAGTTTTGCTAAGTCTGAAACAAGGGATGACCAGTTTGCTAGAGTTTCTAGTATTTACATCATGCCGGTCATGCAGGCCGGTTTTCAAAGTTTTTACGGAGATACATTAAATTATCAAGAATGTATTGGGAGAGCAGAGTTAGGGTACCGAGGAAGTGTGGAGACAATTTAAAAACCGTCTGCCCATTCTGTGACTTCGTATAGATGTTTCGAGTCCGTAATAAAGCGCGCCATAATTCATCAAGTTCCTTATTAATTGTGAATAGTCTTGTTTGCCCTTTCTCGCTTCGCTATGCTTGGTAAGAATTAATTAGGTAAGCATGACTGTATTTACTAAATTTAAGTACAACTGTTATATGTATATTATTTAATAGCAGTTTAGTTAGGTTCGATCCTCTGGAGTACAGTCCTCGGTCAAGCTGTATTCACTAGCTCATTAGATACACCGTACATAGGTACACAAGTTGCGGATAGGTTTTTATTTTTTTTACCTTATATTTTTTCTCCTTTTGGTTAGTTACGCTAAATTTTAGCGTAACTAGCGTTTAGCGTATAACTTGTCAGAATCAAAAAACATGTATGTGCTCGTGATGCATATAAGAATGTATAGTATGATTCGTTTAATGTTCATGAATAGTGTAAATTGATACGCGACATTGCATACAAGGTAACAGCTTAATCAGAGTCACGCCCGTATGCCTTTGGGCTCGTTGCCATACGGCTGAGTGCCTTAAGCGCTCGCCCAAAAAAGTTGGTGAAGCTGTAAAGATCCGTCTGTCCAAAAGCGGATAGCCAAATCAATTTCTTATATCTGTAGTGGTAAGGAAATATGAGTAGGTATCTGTACCAGAATGGGACATTTGGGTTGTAGCAATCCGGGATTAGCCAAAGTATAAGCTATTGAGAGGCTTGCAGTCTGGCAGGACAATAATGACCCACGAATTTTAGATTTCACAGTTGTCGCCGTTGTTTTGGATTGCACTAAGTGCAACACCAAGAATAGTGGATACCTTGTCATGTTACAATAAAAAAATTACTTGTAATGAAAACCCAACTTCCTAACATTGCAAATATTTTTCCGTAGAAATGAAATGATATTTTCGAAACGTATTTAGATTTACCGTTCGAATATCATAAATACAGTGGCCAGCACACAGCCCGCAGCTAGCAACATGAACGCGGGTGCTGCGCCTCCAAGTGCCAAGGCTCTAGGCGAGCTACCTTCACATCTTAACGCTTGTGAACTAGTACGTTGCTGTATACAGGATATTATACCGCGTTCTGATAACCGCATTAAACTGCAAAATATACAAAAATTCAAATCATTTACAATCTCTCTCAGTGTTGAACTCTAACTATAGAACCACAATTGCACTTTTATTTTAATTAAGCAACTGTATTTCAACAGCAGCTACCTAAATATTTTGATGGATGCTTATTTTGAGGCGATAGATACCAATCTTCGATATAACTGTAGATGACCAAATATACCAAGAATAAAAAATATGAATGAAATAGAAGATAACCAGACAACTAGATAACTAGAGATCATAACTAGATATCTGCTTACGACCGTCAAGGCGAGATAAACAATCCTACTTGCCTCCACATATAGAATTCCTTATAAGGACTGTTCTTTTGAAGACATGGGTAAAGATGAGTCTTTTCCATCGACTGCAAAGAGCCTACTTCACATAACTCGCTCTGCGTAAATGTCTTTGATATCATAACATTTGCACTGTTCGTTTCAGTGTGGTACGCGTAGCCTGCAAAAGAAAAATTGATCTCAATTACTAAGCATATGCAGTATTAGAAGATAAGGTTATTTTACCTCCAGCTTTAACCATTGCAATACCATCATCCAAAGGCACTAATAAGGGAGCATCCTTTTTCTTGCTGAATACTTTCTTCTGTCTTAAAGCATCTTCTACTTTGGCATTCTTTTTATTATAGTAATAAGATGACGTCTGCAAATCACCAAATTTAGTAAGAGTTCTTCAATAGAAGATTTTTATAATAAATTAAGTTACAATTACATTTTTTATTTTTCTTACAAATTACAGTTTCTTAGTCACTTAAAGAGAATAGACTGTTCTCTGTCGCGTCCGAATGAAAGTGATTATAAAATGGATCTAACCTGCAGCCAGGATCTTGTATATCCAACGTCTTCGAAGATTAATTCTAGAGGACTATGAAGTAGCTCTTCTAAGGAGTTAATTGAGGGTGGTGGTCCGTTTAAAAGCCAACTTACGACGCTGCTGGTGTAGTAATTATACATGAGGACGCAGGAGATTCCGGTGACTAGGACCGTAATTTTCCGAGCTGGATATATGATATATGAAATGTTTAAAAATGTATGGTGTATGGATTAACTTCGAAATATGGGCTGCTTCTTTCTAATATTATAAAGCTCGAGAAATTGTTTGTTGCCCTTTTCAACGCATTAATTACTGAAACTATCAGTTAGTTTCGGAAAAAATGAGTGGTTTTATGAAACCACGATGCAAGTGAAATTTTTTTTTAGGATTGTAGACATTTTAAAATTTTGTGAAATTATTTTTTTAGCCTATAAAATTGTTTATGATCTTAACTTAAGAATAGAAAAATGGGAATGATAGTGGGAAATCAGTAATAGATAAGTTATCCAACTATATATTATAATTTCAATCTGCATATTAGAGTACCGAATATATAATAAAATTCAGATGATAGACGCATGTTAAAAAAAACGGAGCACAATATTTTTTTAAATCATTGAATCATTTTGGATTGAGTCATGACCGCCGCCATATCGATCTTGGTTGCTCTGTCAAGCGCCTTTCACTTTAACTCTTCTCAGCGGCCGGCTGTAATGTGACATGCGATAGATGGACGGAAAAATATGAGACGATGGAAAAAGGTTTTACTTTAAAAATATTTTTGTACATAATGGCGTATTTGTTAAAGAATATAATAGACTATTTAGCATCACGGTACGACTCTTGGGAATGGAGCAATTATTACGCAAATTGTAAGTCAGAAAGTATTTATGCGAGAACAAGATGGAGGTGGCCGAATCGTGCAGTCCCGTAATTTTGTGGCGGTAATTTACATAACGTATATTTTACCTGTTGATGTTCTCGAATTATGAGGCTCATCGGTGTCTTGAAAGACTGTAAAAATAAATGTATATAAGATAAACTTGAGTAGGTTAGTAAGTATGATATCTTTCATTAAATAAAGTTTGTGCATTAACAATAATATAGAATAACAATTCTGTTCTTCTAAATCATTAACAGTTTGCCATCACTATTGAACAAGTTTTAATAATTTAGTAGATCAATTTCTGTTTTCCTCAAGTTTATTTTTGCCTTTGATTTATGCTCTATATTCTATAGCATTTAAAACGACTTTAATGGCTAAAAAGTGGGGTATAATTATTATAGATTATATTAAAATACGTACATTGCTGACAAAAGGCCGCGATAATGGAAAACACTGCATATTGTATTACAAATTGACGTTTTTCCAATGCCGCTGAGAGAAGTAAAACTAAAGCACATAGGATTGTAACAGCTAGAATGCTGAACCATGCTCCAGGGCTGAACGGCCTAAGGAACTCATTCTCAAATCTTCCAGGTCCGAAGGTCGGTATGCGGTAGTAATATCTAGTCCTGTTAGAAATAATATATTTTTTTGTTTCAATGATCTTATTTTAACGAAGAATTGTATTTGATAAGAAAGTAGAAGTGTAACAAAGGATATAATTAACTGTATAAAATTTTAGCAAAAATAAAACCAACTTCAAAAAAATTTAAACTAAAAGTACAACAGAAAATTCTTGCCTATAGGTAGAAAACTACCTAGTCTTAGATTGCCATTAGCCTACCTATATCTCAATCAGTATACATTTCCTATTCGATTTTGAAAAGATCTTTGGTACATTTGCAAAATCCAAGATGCAATGCTAATGAAATTAAAATAGGACCCTGTTGGATAACCTGTTCCATCTTTTTGAATTAAAAAGGATTTTTTAAAATCTAAATAGAATTGACGAGTTCTCATTACGATCATTTACATACTTACTCAATATTAGTTAATGGAGGATGAACAATATCCATTTTCTCGTTAATACCTTCCAAAAGTCTGATAATTGGTGAGATATCCTGTTCTCTGAAGTACAATGAATTTGCCACGACCTTGAAGGTACAATAAATATAAATAAATCCAACCTAGAGTATTTGCTTGAAGAATAGAGATAAAAGAAGATATATATTTCATATTTACTTACTTACGTAGTTTTAACAGCATAAATAGATATGGATGTAGCTTAGCTCAGTCATTTGTCTAGAATTATTACGCATTGGTGATAGGACAACGTAGATAGATGGATGGATTATATATACATTCTATACATTTATTTTTACTTTTACGCTCTTTGGAAATATAACCGCATATCATAATATCGTCCAAATGTTCATTATATTGTCAACACATTTACAAAAAGAATTGCTTTTAATCGGGCCATTGTCGCGTTAATATGGAATTGACCTATCTCTAAAGAATAGTCTTTTTTCTGGATAAAAGGTAACCTTTGTTCTTTTCTGTATTTTTGTCAACTTGTATAAAAAAATGATGATAGGAGTACTTCGGGTGTCATAGCGTAACAAACAAAGAAACACATTAACATTTATAGTATTATGTAGTTAGGATTAGCATCATACCCTGGAACTATTCCTCTTGAAGTCACTTATCCACCTATCGGTTAGTGTATAGATAAATCTACAAAGAAATTTTTAAAGAAAGTTAATTACACTGTGAAAAGCAAGGAAGGTTCGTATTAGTTTTGTGTATGATTGCGAGTTTACCTGAAGTTATGAATTTCTGCTACCTCATGTATTATTGCTGCAGATGTTTTTGTTATAGTAGCTACGTTTGAATTTGGAGATCTATCTGTTAATATCTTAGGATCAAATTTGTTAGGTACAGGAGATATCTGAAATAGTCAACCCTTGATAAGAATTTTAGCGTACTTTACTGCTACATATATAAATAATTAATTGTGTTTTTATTTAAATTCTTAGCAATATTAATAATGAAGTTGTTTGAAAGGTTCTGGAAATGCTTTTGCTTTTATTATTACTTTGTTTACATGTTACGACAGAAAATATTAATTTTATTGCACCTAAATTATTTTTACAAATAAAACCTTAATAATTTTTTTGAAATCATTTTTGATGCTACCTAATAATAAATAAATAATGAAATACATCCTAAGACAGATACGAATGGCGCTTTTAAAAGTTAATATAACGGTAACAAATTAAATAAATTTTGTATAGTATACTTACTACTGCAATCATACGCATTGACCATTGTTGGAAATCCCAACGTTGGTAATATTTAAATCCGTTTATATTTAAATCCAGACCTATTAATTGAAAATATAAATTATATAATTTCACTGAGAGAATGTAGTGACTTTAAAATAATAAAGGGAACTTTATTATTAGCAAAATAATCTCATAAGCACCTTTTGTTCTATTTACTTGGTGTTCCATTCTTAAATAACGAATTTCAGTTCATTAAATTCTTAAAAGGACTTGTTAAAAACCTACCCGTAAGAGGACTCCAAATTCCAACTTCATTCACTATTAATTCACCGCCTTGAATCTTACCGTAGTTGTAGACCTCTTGCAAGATATACTTAAAGAAATCTGAAAAATTATTTCAATTGGAAACCGAATTAAATATTATTGTTTACAAAATAATAAATGCGCATGGAGGATAATTGTATATATCACTATCAAAATATATATGAAATGTTAAAAAATCAAGCTTGAAAACAAAAACGTGTTTCATGATACTAAAAGAAGCTTTAAGAACAACATGTTTTGTCTAAAGAATATAAATAAAATTTCTGTCTTCAAGATAAAACATTACTAAATTAATTATTGTTAATAATAATTTAAAATGTATTTCTTATTATTTATTACTACTTTTATTAGAGTTATCGGATAGAACTTGCCTTTTTTCATAGCTACTACGATATCTGCATCTACGCTTATGTTAAGATTTGCAAGAACATCATAGATTTTATAAGTTAGCATATTTCCTTTATCGTTTATACTTGATTCAGCTTCAGTTTTATTAAAATAATCTCCCAATTCATTAATAATAATCCATTTACGCACTGCATTTAAGAACATATTTTCAGAAGCCTGCAATATATTTTTATTACTTGAATTAGAGTTATAATTCTGGTCAATGATTTTGGCCGCTCCGAATATAGCTGATATAAAACAAAGTTAAAATATTATTATAAGAATCTACATATTACACATCTTTAAATTGTCTTAATGTTATACATATAATATAATAGATATTCATAGTTACATTTCTGTTCTGTACAACTGTGTATATTCAAAGTCATCTAAAAGTACATACCCATTTGTTTTTAATTATACTACATTTCCAGTGATAATACTAATCATATTTAAATGTAAAGTATACCATTTTGTGGATTCTATTAATTTGGATCTGACTAAACTTACATAATATAGGGCATCTTTAGATTTTTTACAACTCCAATCTAATAAGACTCCAATTGATGACAGTCTCTGCTCTAAACATTTATTCAGTTTTTCACTATATTCATTGTCAATGTTCACATTTGAAAGTGCTATTGAATTATTGGATGCATCCCTTACTAGTTGTGTGGTCCCTGAAATTTTTATATAATCTTTGAGCAATCTTGCAATTACTTCAAAATACTCAGTGATTTTTGGTTTCATTTTTGCTGTAGTTTTCACGATTTCTTTACGCGCGTTGAGCTATGAGTAGAGAGCGACGCGTAATATAGCTTGAGATGCGTATCCTGTGTTTGATTGATTAAAAAACTGTATAAAAATGAGTATAATTATTATTTATTTAATTAGTTTATTGCTATTATAATAGTATAATCCCACAGTTACTGTAGATAACATATGAAATTAATGGCTTTAAATTGTTATCGCATACACTTAGTAACTGGGAAGGATAAAAGTGTAAAATGAATATTTGTCAAAATTATAGAAAAAATGTCTTATTAATTTCTACATTAATTTAGATTCGTAATCTAATTCTGGTCTGAGACTCATGATACCGGTGATCTAGTATGGGATTACATTTAACTAAATGATACTTACACATATTTCATGCATCACAGTTTAACAAACATACGGCATCAACTCCTCTATATTTGAAGTAATCTATATAGAATTTTATGGGAGTACTTCCCACTGCGTATATATTAAGCAAAGTCAGTAATATGGCGACAAAATACATCGTTAAAATATGGTATTATTTAAATATACTGCAATCACCACAACCGTAAGTTCTGTAAAATATAAATAATACACATGGTTGTAAAAAGTTTTTTATTTTATTTTGGCAACCAATCTTCTAGTAGATTATTACTGCCATTATCGAGTAGATAATGATATTCCAAGCTTCAAGCGATCATTTCAATGTTCTAACATGATGGTGGCCTTCTTGTTAGAACTTTCCAGGATGTTTTTGTGGCAAGTCAGAATCCATGCTTCCTGGTTTTATTTCCATCCACTTCACTTGAGCACAATAACCAAAGTATATTACGTTATTTACCACTAATATTACAAAACATAGAGTAAAATAACATAAGGTTGTGGATAAAATATAATATACATGATATTCCAAGATCACGGCAAAAACTCCTGATTTTTTTTTTATGAAGCAATAATAATTTGCTAATAAACACTCTTAGTTAAAAACACATAAAAACTTACATTTAGAACATACCATAAAGAAATATCAATGATGTTTTAAATCGTCCAGTTGTATTGCCATAAAGTAGATTGTCTGTAAGCAAATCTAATGAATAACGTAGAAGTTACATGGACTAGAAAAAGTGAAATGTGTTTCCTTAATTAATTTTGCAGTGACATGTGTCTTGAATACTGTCGAAGACGGTAGCAATTTGGTCTTTATTCATTTGCATATCGGACGATCATGGTACATTGAGATAGAAAAAGCTTTCAAAGTTGTAGCCTTTTCTTTTTTGAGCTAAGAGGAAAGTAGTCTTTCCGTTCAGCAAAATATGCATCCAAACTTCAATATTTCCTCCACAGTATCACTAATGTAAATTTACGAAGTGACGAAAGAGGGTAACTAAGTTTCTATAATATTGCTCCACAAATTTTAAGCCAAAAAATGGTTTAATGGCATCAGTGAAATAAGTGAGTTTAATTTCACTAAATTCACTAAAAAGAAAACTGTGAGAATAACTCCTGGATGTCTTGAACGTCCACGATAGAGATATTTTCATTAGCTCTAGCTGTGTAAGTGAGTTGCTTCTCTGAGCGTAATCTACACTGTGTGTGGTGTATTTTTAGACTTGCTCAAAGTAAATTACTCTCTTCTCTTTTATAATAGAAACACATACGTACCGCTTAAGAACCACAGATTAGTGGTATCTTCCATCTCGCCAGTGACTAAGAATTGACATATTCCATACATTTGCCCTACTGTGAAGCTTTGATAGCATCATACGACGAGTGTGTCCATGTCTACCTAAAATATATGCAGCTTTAAGATTAATTAAGATTTAGATAGAAATTAGATTAAGATGTATTTAAGAAGGTAAAAGTAGCAGAGAATTGTGCTTACCCTTAGGTATTATGCTGCCAATTTGTCGAGCCTTACTACAAAAATGTATAAATATCATTGCAAAGAAGGCGTCATAAAATAAAAATATAATAATCTGGTATTTTTCCCACGACTGTACTTCAAACGATACGAATTTCAAATTACACAAAACGGTGACGTCAATTTTCTCTCGATTTAGCAATTGAGTTGTCAATAATTCTATTGTCATTATTTAGGTTTCTGTTCTAGTGAATTACATTGACTTCAGATTATTACTCCATACTTTTACAAATGATTCCGCTTTTATTTTAAACTAGCGGGACCGGTAGACGTTGTCTCGCCCTGATTATAAAAAAAACCTGGACAAATTATATACCAAAACGTTCCTCGTGCATCACTTTATCCATTGGTGAAAACCGCATAAAGATCCGTTAAGTAGTTTTTGAGTTTATCGCGAACAGACAGACAGACAGACGCGGTAGGGGACTTTGTTTTATACTATGTAATGATTATTAAAATGAATTTTCGATGTAAAATTTCTTTGTCGTGAATTGCGAGAGAACATTTATTTTTTCGGTTAAACTTAACAAACAAATGTATGGTTCAATTCGTTTGTAATTTATTTATTTTTATATAATGTAATACTAATAATTATTATGTTTATTTAACAAGTCCTCGGTACCTTCGCCCATCTCTCCTCTTCCGTATAAAATAAAATACTTTTTCAGAGCAACACAATTTATTCACTAATTCGTGGTTATTAATCGAGAAATAATCTTGACACCGCGATTTTACAAATTGTAATACAGTGCCATCTATATAGTAATAGCGGTACTACATAGAACTATTTAGACACAAGCGAATGAATAACATTCATGTTAAATTTTTTTCTAAATGCCTAGTAGATTATTCATAAAAGCGAGATACTCAATTTATGACAAATTTTAGGTTGTATTTACTATTTAGAAATCCTAGAACTTCAAATTAATGTGTGTTAACATATTACATAATTTCGATGGGAAATGTAGCTCTCGATTTCAATTAAATTTTGCTCGTTTTCCGGCTTTAATCCTCTCACTGCGATTTGACAACGAATCTTATTCCAGACGTGCCTCTAAGCTTGGACATTAAAACAATCTACAGACTGTAAGTATAAGTATATTTATTTAGTTATAGATCTCTTATCTAGTTTTCATTTAAAAAATATTAAATTTATAATGCTACGTTACCTCAACTGAAAGTAGACAAGCTCACGATAATACCTGTCCAATTACTGGAGGTGCAGTGGGCGGTGGAGAGGAGGCAAAGATTGGTTGTTCTAATAAAGCAAGAGTGTACACTGACGATGAAAGGACGTGATCTTGCATGTGAGTTGGAGACTTTTATTAAAAACTAGAGCGCTGCAACCCGTCGATGCCTTTCAGTTTATATTTTTTTATTTAAGTATCACAGAATTAGTGTAAACAGATTTATTCAAGATTAGGTGACGGTTTAGTAGTGGTCCTTACGAACACCGCCTATTGGAATACTTCAACGAGATTGTGGTGAAGAAAAACTCATAGTTATCATAAAATGCTGATTTATGCTATTATGCTTACCTCAATATAACTCTTCATGTAACATTCAAAGAAATGTATATGGCAGGAAGATGTTTCGGCAGCTTTTCGATACGGTACCAAACATCATATCGCATTATTCATGTCAGAATGGAGGTTATATGGAGGCAAGCTTCAAGGTCCGCATGTGGTTGTATTATAGAAGGCACAGGAGGAAATTAAGTTGAACTGTGTTTTAAAATACACCTTAAGATAAATACAATAAGCTCAAGGAGGCGATGTTTCTTCACAACTGAAACGTCTTGCTAGAAAGCAATGCCCGTATCGTTTACAATGCGACAGTTGGGGAAGTCTTTCGCAAAATTATTATTTATTTGTGAACAGTATTAATATAAGTACTTTAGGTATTAAACAAATGTTTTTCCTTATTTCTTTGAGCCGCAGGGAGGTTTCTGATGTAGAAATTTTGCTTGGGGGTAGG
Source organism: Antheraea yamamai (assembly GCA_036509395.1). NCBI lineage: Eukaryota > Metazoa > Arthropoda > Insecta > Lepidoptera > Saturniidae > Antheraea > Antheraea yamamai. The sequence goes on from AP028440.1 coordinate 1,656,368, forward strand.
GCTGTGGCAGGGACAGCGCCGCGCTCTGGCTGCGGTGGTAGGGCGTGATATATCGCTGCCGAGCGTTGTTTCAGCCATGTTCGGCAGCGACCAGGCTTGGCGAGCTATGGCCTGCTTCTGCGAGGAGGGCATCTCACAAAAAGAGGCGGCGGGAGGATCCTCTAAGTAGCTCTCTTCGCCCACGGAGGACCGACGTGTGTGGAGTGGAAGACTGGTGTGTACCCAGTCTGCCTCTCTATAAGTAGGAGCCCAGCGGTCACCTTCCGCCGGGTGGACCGTTGGAGCGGCTCTACAAGGTTGATTAGCATTGTACGATCTCTTGCCGCCCCAACAATTACGGTCTGTCGGTACACCGTGGGGTTTTATTCCGTGCGAGTCGGACATAATAGGGAGGGTGGTGTATCCGTAAGTTAATAAGCCCACGTTAATAAAAAAGGGCTTTTCTAAGTCTGCCTAGCTAACTACCACCCTCAGATGGAAAATCTGTCGCCAAGCACCTGTTGGTGTGTTTTAGCAGTTGCACTTGAGAGCCAGCCCCTTCTAGGTTTGGCGTGTTTACCGTCTTAAACCACCTCGTCATTTAATGTCCAGATGAGTTTGTAGTCCAACGCTAAAACCCATAAAGTATATATATAATAAAGAAATCCTAAATCATGTAAAATGAAATGGATTTTATTCCTAAGAACAGACAAACAGATATTGTTTTTATTAGATGAAATTTCATTACAACGCAAGGCCGAGGTATAGCCGGAAGGTTTGAGGGATATAGGATCTTTGAAGCTAAGGTAGAAAGAATATGATTCCCCGCTGTGTCTATTTACCTTCGAACGGATAACGTAAACATAATACTTTTATGGATGAGGGGTTATCATTGTTCACATATAAAATATGAAAGGATAAAAATAGGAACCCGAAGTAACATACCGAATCTTTTCTCTCAAATAGAAGAAGAATGAAGTATAATAAAGCATATCTTCAAAAAGTTTCGTCCTTCGCAGTCCACGTAACTTGTTCATGATTTAGGTGAGTAATAGATCAAATAGATGTATCGTAACTACACAAGTTCAATACAAAATATCAATATTATATATGCACAGGCTACTTACTACGCTTCGCTAGTTTGACAAAAGCGTAATACGTCACGAGTATGTCGAGGTCAGCGGTGACGCGAGTTTATACCTTTTTCCCTACTAAAAATCGCTGAACGCGGCTAAAGAAATTTTCTGTTTCTCTAAACATCTGTAAATAAAGCTTGAATGATCCAATAAGAACCGTTTACATTATATGAAGGCCTTTACGAAGGTACGAAGGTGAACAGATGAAATGTAAACGGTCCGTAAATAGTTTTCAAAATACCAATACTTTGGATGGTTCATTGTTACGACTCACCAATAGTGTGACCATGAAATCAGTAAAATATTAGGTTTTGGATAAGACCATCTTTTTCCTTGTTGGTATGAAATATTTGGGAATGATTTTTTGTAGCACTTTGGACATCCTTGCTTCGCTCGTCCTAATAAATATATTCAATATTAAAAATACTTTATTCAGTTTAGGACCTAATAAGGCGCATATAAACGTCAAAACTACTACCGGTTCGGAAAACAACTCAGTCATCGAGAAGAACCGTCAAGAAACTCGGTTGGGTTTATCTTTACAACATACATATATTCAAAAATGTCATTACCATTCGATTGTTTTAGTAGATAGAAAGAGAGAGGTGTCAATTCCAGACATCATCGTTAATCGCATATTGATCCACCCTAAAATAGCCTTTCGACACCAGAACCTGGTGGAGATGGGGACACTAATAAAATTGAAGAATCTGTCCTTTCTGAACTAATCTCTATAATGGTAGAACTGATTGACGCTTAAATCTAGATATATATTGACAGCCTTTTGTAAAGAATATGCTGCCTAATACTTGGCCTTCATCATACCTGATGGAAAATGAGGACGAAAGTGAGAATGTCAGGTGTTCGCAAAATAAAAACTTGTTCCTTCAATTGAAGACTGGTATGTTCTTTGAACACCGAGACGCAGGCAGCATCTTTCATTCTTGTGGCTCGCATAAGATGGAACAATTTTTTTTTATAGTATAGAGGACAAACGAACAGGCTGGTCACCTGATCGTAAGAGATCACTGCCGTCCATAGACACTAGCAACACCAGGGGAGTCGCAAATGCGTTGCCAGCTATTTAAAAGAGGTGGGCCTCCGGCGCTCTCACTGACCGAACCAAACGCAACAATGCAAGTACTGTTAATTCACCTCGGTGATTCTATGAGTGGGTGGCAGTACCCCGGGCGAGCCGACACATTGATGTTGAAACCAGTTGTAGCTTCAACGTGGCTCTACCACCTACATTTGAAGAGGCTGTATAAATAGAGGCAACAAATAAAGAAAAGTAACAGACAAGACTCAAGGACAATAAGTAACGAAATCAGAGTATAGCGATTATTCAGTGATATTTTGAGAATAAACGTCTCATATCTCATATTCCTTAGGCAAGATAATATATAGTTTTATATTTACTAGTGTTCGTCAAGTGGTTGAAAATCAATCATAGTAAAGGGTACAAAATCATGTGTTACTGATAATTGCTGTTATATAATCTGTATTCCTTTTTCTCTAAATGATATAAATATTATATTATTTCATGTTTTACAAATATTGTAGTTGTCAAGAGCACGAAGTATTTTAAATAGAGGTTTATAAATAAAGGCTACGATTCGTTGATGACACGGAAAAAAATCATTAGCATCAAAGCTTGTCAATAGCTACACAGCCGGTCATGCTATGCCATGTCATGACGCGAAATTGTTAATTTATCTCCTGCCAAAAAATACAGCTCAATGTGCTAAAGAAATTTTCACTTCAAAAAGCGGTTGACAAACACGAGAATAAGGTACTGACATTATTTCTTTACAACATATTTATATCATTTTTAAATACCAAAATCATTTTTTTATTTTATTTTAATGTCAGTTTAAATTACTTTGTATAACTGAAACTTTTGTTTAGTGCTGAAATAAATTATCCACACCAAAGGAAATCCCTTGGTTAACCTACCACCGCCCGACAACTACGAGAAATTCCAACAATAATTGGATGACTTTGCCAAATACCGTTCGGTACGCCCGCGCTTTGCTGGCCGAAACATCATTATACCTTCTTTTGGGAATTCGCTTTTTTGTACTCTGTGTAAGTTACCTGATGACTGTGATCATACCTAGTGTTAAGTGAAAATTTGTTTGAGAATTTAGAGGATTTTCAGGGCCGCGGTAATGTGTTTGCGGACAGGTTTTAATTAAAAATACTTCACGGGTAATGTTTATGTATACTTTTCTCTCAGTTAGTACTATATTAAAGAACTAGCTGTGGCTGCGACTTCGTCTGCGTGGAACCTGATTTATAAAACTGTGACTAATAAAGTCGATTTAGCTTAACAAATTACTTGGATGATACTTAAATCGTCATTCCTAAGTTGATAAGCTGCAATGATCTAATGATATATTTTTAAGTATATTAGAAAAAAAAGGATTGTGTGGTTTTATGAAACCACGGTAAAAGTGAAACTTTTTTTCACACTATAGACATTTAACTAATAATAGTCTATACACTACACGGTCAGCTGCTGCGAACTATAGGCGCCGCCATATTGGCCCTGGCTGCTCTGACGAGCGCCTTTCACTTTATCCCTACTCCGCGGCCGACCATCACGCGACATGCAACACACAGACGAAAAAGTTTGAGACGATGTAATAAGAGTTTCAAGTAATACAGTATAAAATTTAAAAATAACAGACATCCATATTGATACTAATAAAAACTCTTATTGCGTATAGCCTGTTATCGTCGTCGGAGGTTGATTACTGCTCCAGTATTTTAATCCTTTTTCCTATGTATTTTACTCATATTTTGTGACACTGTGCGATCAACATGTCTAAACAAAAAGTATGTTTCTAATCATTTCGGTGAATCGATTGCTTATTTAAAGCTTCGTGAAAATTCAGGATACCTTGACTCACCCTTTTCGTCCCCTTGTTTTTGTTCTTCAGTTTTTTTCACCGTATCCAGAATTTCTTCATCTGTAAGTCTACTTCTTTTTCTAATTTCCATAACATATAAAGTACTATTTATCGCTAAATAATTACGGATTGTTTTTCGTCATTTAGAGTCGGTATTATTTCGAGTGTATCATTGTTTGGACAACAGGGCAAACCAACCAAAGTCAAGTAATTTCGACATTTTAGGGACTTTGTTGTTTAATCGAGTGATATTAAATGGAGTTTACGCTATATTTATCAAATGTTATCCTGATATTAAGAATAATCAGATATACAGATGAGGTAATAGAAATAAATAAATACTTGTAAGTAAGGGCGATACTTGTTTCAAGTTAAAACTAGGATATATTCTTTGGGAGGCGAAACGAGGCGACATAATTACTAGAGTGTCTCACCTTACTTTGTTCTCACTCTATCGTCGAGACTAGAAACATGAGGAGAGTATACCTCGTGGAGACTGACGCATGAACCTTTACTAAAAAAGAAGCTACAAGAGAAAGGTGTGGCAAGAGAAGGCGGCAATGAGAGTTCAAATTACATTATTGCTCGACTTCTTTCTACATATCTCTTAAAAATTTAAAGAATCCAATATTTTTTGTTATACAATATTTCCTACATCACTTTTCTATTCTCTTTTTTTATTGCAAGTATTAATACACTTTGTCGTCTGTAGACAAACTTGGTCGTCAACACAAAATGCTTTTTATGGGGCATGTTAACAGTTTCAAAATTGGTTTACGACTGATAAGGTAGGTGCCTGGTGCGTTTATAAATCTTAGAGACGTTTCAGTTCACTAGTAATGGCAAATATGTTCTTAACAATTAACAATAACAAAAGCATGGTGACTGTTTACGACCTCAAGTCTTCTTAGGAATTTTGGTAACTCAAAGACTTAGTCAGAGCCTTTTGTAAACTAATACTATAAAAACTAATACTGATATCATTTACTGTAAACATTTACTGACGTTTAAGTTATTGACGTATTTTTTCGCAATAGAGTGAGGCTGTTGAAAGAGTGTATCGATTTATGGGTTCGAACTAATCAACCACATTGAAGTAATTTCTACGTTATAGAAACTTATCCATTATAACAAACAATAGAAAAGTGTTTGCATAATAATTAAGCGCTTAATATTTCATTTTATCTCTATAATATAATGTATTAGGCATAAAATAAACTGAACGATTTATCCCACAACCTGAGGTGTAATCATAAAACGGTCAAACGTAAAAAAATACTTATTCAAACATAAAAATGTTTGGACGAGGCTGATTTATTACGCGAAAACCGATTTCCCCGGCTATTAAATTATGACATTCTTGTAATTTATATGGGTGCCATAAAAATAGCTGACGCTGTAAAGGGTCCACTATGAAATCGGCCCTCAACTACATTAAAATGTTTATAAAAGGAAGTGGTTTCTTCATGTTTATGAAAACAACATTTTATACACTTCAATGATACGGGGTTCTTTCAAAAGTTGCTCAAAAAGAATACATTCTATGTTACTACTTACGTAGGTACCAAAAGTAAAGTAGGGATGAATGGAGACGGTAATAGAATTTAAAATTGGTCAAGTTACGAGAAAACTTCGCCTCATTCGAAAGAAAGTTTATTAAGTCATTGAAAAGTTTCGAGTGTTTTATCAAGTTTCCTAAACGTTTGCCTTAAATCGAAATTGGGTATTTCAGTGTGTACCTTTTCTCTTGGAGAACGTTTTTAGGACATGTACAAAATTCAATAAATTTTATTATAAATCTCCACTAAATTGCGCTATAGCACGTCACTTTCTGTACCATTCAATCGCTATTCTTAAAAAATAGATTCATTTTGCTAGGATAATGTGGACGTGGATAGGGAGCGCAGGGCACTGTCTGTCCGATGCAATATGTTAGCCCGCAGGTTTTCACGGTGTACAGAGACTGTTAAATTTGCACTTTTTAAAGCGTACTGTCAGTCCTTTTACACTTGCAGCCTGTGGGTTGACTATACGCAGCGGGCATACAGTGATTTGCGCGTTCAATATAATAACGCTTTCCGGGTGCTGATGGGGCTGCCGCGCCACTGCAGCGCCTCCGCGATGTTCGCGGATGCTGATATGGACGGCTTTGCGGCGATCATGCGCAAACGGTGCGCCTCTATCATGCGTCGCTCGCGCGACAGCCCCAACAGCATACTACGTGCGCTGGTGGACCGGTGGGACTCTCCGATGCTGGCTCGCTGGATACGGCTACATGCAGTCATACAGTGAATTTCCACCATCACCGGAGGTTTCACTCGGACTTGCCACTTTATGTTATATACTGTGTTCTGTGTTTTTGTTTATAATTTATTTTTCTGTTTTATTATTATTACTAATACTAATTTTTTAATCCTGTAATTGTACCCACAAATATGGACGTAACGATGAGTCTGAAATAAATTATATTATTATTATTATTATTATTATAACTCAAATATATATCAACACAAATAATAATTACAAATATTATTAATCAACCCGCGCAGAGTCGCGAGCATAGCTAGTATAATAAACGTTAAATGTGGGTAGAATTGAAACGTATCAGTAATAACGCGACGGTATTACAACATAATTTTTAACATTTAATATCGAGTCCTTCGTGCATGCGGACGTGAGACAAAATGATATTAACGGCTATGAAATTTTGAAGACTTACGTATGTAAAATTGTCTCATAATTATTTTTTTAATTTTTTTTTTCATAATATATGAAATACAGAAAATAATAAATATTGAATAGTTAAATGTAATATAAAGAAAATATATGTACTTATAAATACACATAATCGCGGTTGTAATGGCGTAATCTATACTATAATAAAACTGTAGCAAGGTCAAATCTGTACATTAAATATTTTTTGAAAATTTTTATCGGGGTAGACTTTGTTATCGATATAGAAGCCAAAAATAATCTTTTTACAATTTTTGTCTGTCTGTCTGTCTGTCTGTCTGTCTGTCTGTCTGTCTGTCCCTGTGAACACGCATCACTCTGAAAGTACTGAACCGATTTTGACGAAACTTGGCACAGTGATAACTAATATTACGAGATTACATCTAGGATACTTTTTATCTCATAAAACGCAAGGGATTCTCCAGGATCTGCCTGTTTGTCTGTCCCTTTGAACACGTACCACTCTGAAAGTACTGAACCAATTTTGACGAAATTTGGCACAGTGATAACTAATATTACAAGGTTACATCTAGAATACTTTTTATCTTATAAAACGCAAGGGATTCTCCAGGATAACGGACGAAAGTCAAAAATTTGTAGTTAATGAAATTTTTGACGGATTTTGGTAAATTTTCATTGTGCTATGTATAGCAGACAGATTAGCTAAAAAGATAAGCTATATTTCCCTAAGCTACTTTAAAAAAAATACCAAAAAAAAAAACGCCGGGATTCGAACCGTCGGCTCCGGCGGACAATATAACGTCCAGTACGTTATAACTGAGCTACGGCTATATGACATTTCTATGCGTAATTATCGACCTTATATGAAAAAAAACTGTCACTTATATGTTGTTACATTTATTTTACTGTATAAAAAATGTTTGCTAAACAAAGGTGACAAGATTTTTTCCTAAAACATAAACCTAGATAATAGTTACATTGCATTGTAGAAGATGAATCTCAACTAGAGTTCTATCAGTACGTGTGTTGTTTCGATATTTGATAAAATTAGTTTTCTAAATGTTATTGAGTCTTGAAGTAGTTGGGTTCAGGTTTGTGAATCTAAGATTAAAATAAATCAGTTGAGGTGTATGCAGTTATTTTTTTTTTCTCGAACTGACCACGCTATTGACCTAGCAAGGTCTTAACAGCTTCACCGGACTACTGTTTGCAGTTACTATGTTGTATTTATACTAATATTATAATGAGTGGTAAAGTTTTGTTTTCGAGGAATGCTTGGTACCTACTACTGGTCCGATTTCAAAAATTCTTTCACTGTTAGAAAGGTATATTATCCCAAGTTCAGTATCTCAGTAAAAAAGGTGGTTTGTATGTCAAAAGTAAAATAAATGTGACCAAATTAAAATTGAATGCAGATTTCACGTATACTTTACAAATTCTTATAAAACAACAACTAAAACAAAATGGAAATTTAATGTAGATAAAGTTCAACTTTTACAGTATGTTACATGATGAAGTTACAAGGGTTACTGGGAAGACATTTATCGGCAATATATGTAAGTTAGTTTTGATCTTCACTTTGATGACACTACTTTAGGTAATGCTGCGAACAGAGTCTAGGCTTATTTTAAAAGATTTCTCACATACCAACTGGGTATATGTTTGAGTGAGTCCCTGGATAGTTTGGATTCACGATTGGAAGTGCTGGATAACGCTGCAATAGGGTTTTAGGTTTTTTAAGATTATTTGCGTTTAAAAATACAATTGAAACCGGTAATAACCGATTTGGTGCAGACGAAGTTGCACGGGTCAGCTAGTTGTCGAATAAATTTAAGCGATATACCAAATTTTGTAGTTTTTTTGCAAATTCTTTACCCGGATTGCAGTATATAATTATAAAAGAAATTTAAAATGTCTAGAATGGTCGTAAACTGTAATTTATCACGAAAACACGTACCTGAATGGCGAAATTTTAACGACGGTCGTAATATTAAATGAGATGGAAAAAGCAAGATTTAAATCATTTTGCATAGCATGGCTCTTTTTCGTGGATTTAATGGGAATTTTTAAACGTATATTTTTTTTATGTGTTAGTAGAAAGAAAAGGAAAGAATGAAATACTTTATTGTTGGAAGAATCATACAATTAAATTAAATTACACAAACTAATTAGACAGAAAAAAAAATACATTTTAAAAATGAAAAATAGATGTTCAACAATTGGCGAACCCATTCAGCAAAAATCTGCAATACTGTAAGTGGTACTGCAGCGCTGATTTTCGATGGGAGCCTATATATGATGATAAACGGACGTTAATGTTAATACAAAATTTGAAACGAACAAACAAATAACACAGACACACGTAACACGTCACGGATGGCCATACTAAAGAGATATAACTACTGTAACCACAAATTTAGGATTAAACAAAACAAATATAAATTTAGAAGAAAAAAAAATACACACCAATACAAGAGCTTACAACAGAACTACGTGAATACATTACAGTTTATGCTGACCTTTTGGAGGAAGGATGAGGGATTGGGAGGGAGTTGTAGGGTTTTGAGGAAGCATTCAGGGAAGTGAGGAGTTTGGATGTCTTAAAATGAACTTACACATAGTAACTTTTTTATTGGATATATCATTCTCTTTTAAGCGTTTGTATACGATTCCGTTGTACCCAACCAATCTGTAAGCATTCTTTTTGGCTCCTTTATTTCCAGTGATGTCTTACGAAAATAAAAAGAAACTAAAGGACAAAAGTCCAAGTATAAATTACAAAGTTATGTAAACTGCTAAATTTAAACTTGAAATGAAAAATTATTGAAACCCCAATTTCCCCTTTCAAGTAATAACGGTGACTGGGCAAGGAAATGAAAGTTTTGTGGTTTGCCATAATAAAGAAAATTTTGGACTTTATATTATTCGTAAACTTTTTTTACTCATTTGTGTTATTTGATCGAAGTAGTCAAAAAGAAAATTCTTTATGAAGTAAATCCGAAATCTCACTAATGAACCCTGTTATTGATCCTTAGAGTTTGAACTTAGAGGTGGCAGCCATACTAAGCAGGTAATAGGTAATAACCATCATGAATGGTTGCAGCACTATGGTTTCCATTAGCAAAATGATTTTAGAAATGTCTGTCTGTCTGTGTATTCGTTTGAACACGCATCACTGCGTTCACGATAAAACCTCATAAATCATATCCTCAAATAACATTAAGTCTTTGTTTCATTAAATTCGGTCCACTCTATCAAAAGTTATTGTAATTTTAATGACGACGCGACTTAAGTACGAGAGAAAAGTAGATAAGTAAATGGACTTAATTTATTAATCACTATTTTATGGATAAGGTTCCACGCGGACGAAGTCGGAGTGCAGCTAGTTGCACGGTAAAATTGAAATATTTCGATGTGCGGTTAAATTTTCTTGCGTAAACATAATTAACGTGTTTATCGATATAAAAACTTTTACATACTATAATAAATGGATAACAATCTGATGATATATTGCTGCTTTAATTCAACAGGGCTCACAAATACAACGTAAGCCAAAGTTTTAATCTGCAGAAAACAAATCGAATGGCTGCCAGCCAACTGCGTTGTTTCCAGATGCAGCTTGAGCTCGTCATATATAACTTGTATAAAGGTATGTTGTCTTGTTCAAATACAAGGTTACTGTTACGACCTTTACAATAGAATGAACTATTTTTAACACTGAAGAATTTTTTGCAACATTCTAAAACTATTTTGGGATATTCGAACAAATTCCTACTACATTCGCTTAAGTTTTGACATATAGCTTTGTGTTAAGTTTATACGATAAACTGATCCGCGGAACACTATTTACTTGAAAACGGTCTGTCTGTCTGTCTGTTTGTTCCGGGTGATCTCTGAAACGATTGGACCGATTTTGAAGGGAATTTCGCTGGCAGATAACTGAAATTACAGCAGGTTATTTAGGTCACTCTAAATTATCCTTGCTGTTAGCCGCGGCTTGGTTCACAATGCTATCTCCAAAACGGTTAAACCGATTTTCACGGGACTTTCACCGGCAGATAGCGGACACCATAACAAGTAATTAAATCTATTTTAATTTAGACTAGGTGTTAACCGTAGCTGCGCTCGCAATGCTATCTCCAAAACGATTGGACCGATTTTCATGGGACTTTCACTGGCAGATAGCTGACCTTGTAGGAAGTAACTTAAATTCTGTTTAGACTGGCTGTTACCCGGACTTCGTTAGCGTGAAATCTAGCAAAATATGTTGTTCACTGTAAATATGTGCGTAAGACGTGTGTTGTACTGGACACCAAGAATAAATATATATGAAATTCATATATATGTATGTAATTTGAATTATATGGTCTTTTTAGTCATTTTGGCGGCCATTTTATTTTATTTACCGTGCTTTCGTCTACATAACTCAGTAACCATAGTAACATATAAGAATATTATATCGAGTTCAATGAGCACTATTAAACTGTCGAATATTAAAAGCTGCTCAGATAGATATAGATTTATATCTAAGTTTTACATCTTGATTTATGTTTATGCAAGATTTCAAGACGCCAGCTCATTCATTGTTTACAATTCAACATTATAATTATTAATAGTAATTTTGAAGATAGAAGGGGTCTTTCTATTGATATATTAGACCATAAACGTATTACCTATTAACAATATGGGCATATAATATCATTATAATAACAACTTTATGTCATTGTTTCATTAGTTACTTACTTATACAGTGTAAGTAAGCACTGAGGTATTTATATGCTGGGTTAAGGTTCCAAATATGTTGCTGATGATAAACCTCATTTGACACACTGTTAGTATTTATATATCTAATATATACGTTACATGTTACTGTAAGTGGCGTGCGTGTCGTACTTACAATTGTTTTTAAAGAGCATTTCTATAATTGTACATCGTCTCACAATTTTATTTATCTCTATAATACAATTTAAAAAAACGCGTGCGGAGCTGCGGGTGCAGCTAGTTTATAATATATTAGAACTCGCAAGCGGTTGCTAGTGTAGGATAAACTGGGAAACTTTTAACAGATAAGGAAAGTTTATTTAACTCTTGAACAGTATTAGTGATTTACTCTAACTCAACTATTTGAAAATAAAGGATAATAAATCTATACAGAAGATGAACTTCGACAAACATCAAACATTATATACAGCTCTTTAATTCTTTTGTTTCGTTGTGTTAGTGTTAGACCTGTTGTTAAAGTTTTTATTGTAATAAGGTAAATAGTTACAAAGCTTCCCTTCAACGAACAAATTGCCCAACTCTATATACCAGTGGCTATATATAAAATTGGCTAATCTGAAACTAGATAAACAATACATTTGTCTCTTGCGTGAATCAGAGTAGTGGGATTATTTGTGTCAGTTAGCTAGTGTTTTTGTTACCCCTACGTAAGCCTCAATATAAATCTATACCATCATCAACATTTGCTTTTGATGAAGGAAAACACTGTGATGAAACCATGGTATAGTGTAGGGCATTTTCTAAGTCCGCCGACCGCTTGCTACCACCTTTAGGTTGAGAATCTGTCGCCAAGAAACTGGTGGGGTGTTCCACTAACTCTTTTGAGTGCCAGTCCCTTATGGGTTTAACGTACATACTATCTTAGACCAGGTCGTAACGTCAGATGAAATTGTGGTCAAATGGGTAAATCTATAAAGTATTTTTAAAAAAATGTAACGCGCCAACATGTAACCAGTCTTCAATATTACTTCTTCATTTTCATTGTTTCCTGTAATCGATACATCAACATGTTAACATGAGAATAGAGAAGCATAGCAAAGGTTTTACAATAGGGTTATCTTATTGTCCATGTGTTGTCGAAGTAGGGTCGGCACAACATGTTTTCGTTCTTCGTATTGCCAATTGGGACTCGGCTAAGTGTTTTGCGTGCTGCGACTGCCGTGACCTCAACCCTTCTTGGGGTCTTATTGTTTGTTTAACCAACGATAGATAAATGGTAACACCTATTCAGACCTATCTGCTGGCTTACAAATAAGGTTTAAATTATTTTTATTTTTTGGAAGTAAAACTTCTTTAAGCGCGACTAGGAGGTAACTGGACGACAATGCAACAGAAGTCCGTTACGGCAATATGGCGTTACGTTTCTGTACCATCCGGTTAGATAATAATTCAACATAATCAAAACTTCTATGAAATCATAATTAATTTAATTTGTTACTTATCATAGTAATCTGTTCGTGCTTCTCTATATTTTATTTACTTTATAATAAAGAGTTGCTAATAATATTTCCTGTGTTATTTAAGTTCCGAATTAACTGATAGATTGCACTACAAATAATGAAGCTTTGATTTAATTTGTTACTTACTTACATTGAAACCAGATGGCAGCACGGTCGCGCGCCCGTAAATCATACGTAATTAATTCTATTGTATGATTATTGTTCAATTTAATATTTTTTATTATTATTTATTTTTTAAATTTTTGATTGATTTGTTTATAAACTATTTATTAACAAAATCAAAAATATTTAAAAAGTTTTACTTCAATCACGTGTGACGGTTACACGTACTCATTTTTTTAAAGTGAATCTTCTATACCTATAAGTATGGTAAAATATGTTATGAAAAAAGTAGATATAAATGTGTATATATTAGGCAATCCGATATATATGAAGTTGGCTTTTTGGACTTGGGTATCAATTAAGTCGTCACTTTATAACCTAAAATCATTTAAGAATGTTTTATTCTCATACCGTTTCACCGTGATCGTCTTTTTCCCATTCGTCTAACATGGGATTTTTTCACTCTTTAGAAATTAACCTTGTTTGTTTTGTCGAACAACTTACCAAATATTATTTATTATCCATTTACTATAACCCCTTGGGATTGTGAAATGTTGATACGGACGTCAAAGATTTCGTTTGTATATTTTGATTAGGTCAGAAATTATTTTTACAATACGTCGTAAACTAGTGTGGTGACCATGTTCATAGCTTCCTTAGGTCTTACTACAAGTAGGCCTAGAAATAGAATGACATTATTATAATTAGAAAATTAATTTTTACTATGACGTTGACACAGTTATACATCAGTTGATATTTTTCTATATATAAAAAAGCTGGTTGATGGATTCATCAACGCACAAACGAAACTACAACAGCTAGTAGGTACATAAAATTTTGGTGGTAGTCGTTATTCGTCACTAAGACGCTAAAAAAGAAGCGACCTTTTGTTATTAAATCCCTAAAGGTATAAATATAGTTGGAAAAGGTTGCATGTGTGAAATTTGGCACAGTAATTTATCAAAAGAAATGAATAAGCTATTAATTCAATATTAATTTTTAAATGTCATCCCCTTAAGTGTATACACCTATATACCCTTGAGATTTCTAAATAGATATTTAGTTACTAATACACTTAAAGTTTAGAATAAATTATTATCATCTTCTTACCCTTATCCCACCTAACTAGGGCATAACGTATTTTCCTTTTTCCTTTTCCACTCTCGCCTGTCAGGTGACATGTCAATATTCAGACGTTTTATACAAATATCATTTTTCACACTTTTTTAGGTCTTCATCTACTTTTATATCCTTCCACCATCATACTCAAAACTACGTTTATTAAAGTTTAGAATACACATTTACCTAATTCCCGACTCTCTTAAAATGTACGGTAATCGTCACTAAAACAGGTGAAGCCATGAGTGAAAGCTAGTGTCTATACAAAATCGTTTGGAGCCAGTTTTATTGATCCAGTTATCTTTACTGACGCTTACAGTTTATTGCAGGCGCTACACGAGCGTAAGTTTATTACTGTGTCTTACGCGTATTACGGGAAACGATCGCCTCCTCTGATGTGACGCTTTTGATGGACTTCTTTGTAGTCTTATTATTTAGATTAGCGATCACTTACGCTTTATCTCGTAAAAAAAATTAATTGCATATTGCTTCTTTTGCAGAATAGAATCTCGAGCCTAAGTCCGTCCCTCGGAGTGTAGCCCTCGAGTTTGTTACTAGCGTGATACAGTAACTCACCCCTCACTAGCTCAACACACAACAGACCACCCTACATACGTGCACAAAGTATACATATAGTAGAAGGGTTTTCTTTTTTTCCTTAATCGAACTGAATTAGTGTAGTTCTCTCAACAATCAACATACAAGTAAACGTTGGTGAATCATAAATTAATATTGTATAATTCACAAACGTATACATTTATGTATAGCTTAGTTTGATTCGCGGTGTTCTATATAGGCAACAGTCCAAGCCGAGGTCTGCCGTGCACTCTTGAGCTAGTTGTCAAATAAAATTGGCTAAGTGTCTTAAGCATTTGCCTTAGTAGTACGGTGAAGCTGTAAAGGCTTGTCAAGCCAATAGACACTTTAAAAAAACATGTTTACTTGATAGCATTTCCGGACACCGCGTTTTAGACGTAGATATCCTTGCAACTGAGTGAAAGCTTTCGGTGAAGAAAAACATCAAAATGAAGCTATAGCATGGTGGCAGGGCTTTTTCTAAATACTCGTGGCTAGCTACCACCCTCAAGTTGACAATCTGTCACCGAGCACTTGTTGGTGTGTTCCAGCAGCTGCACTTGAGGACCAGTCCCCTTTTTGTTTAGCATGCTTACCATCTTCGACCAGATCGCCATTTACCATCAGATGAGATCGCGGTCAAACGCTAGAAGTTATAAAGTATAAAAAATAGATGCGATCTTTGAAACAATATATTTAAGCAACAATATTTGGAAGTGGAACAATTCCTAATCTTTGAAACAGAAAAAATGACGTCTGGTATCAAGGGACCCGGGATCAGGAACAAAT
The DNA here is from genome assembly GCA_036509395.1 of Antheraea yamamai. Lineage (NCBI taxonomy): Eukaryota > Metazoa > Arthropoda > Insecta > Lepidoptera > Saturniidae > Antheraea > Antheraea yamamai. Next base: position 1,671,920 of record AP028440.1, read on the forward strand.
TTCCTTAACGTAGAGAGAGCAATCAAATCAAAAAGTTTTCTGTAATATTTTAGCAAAAAATATTCATTTGGTAAAAATATTAGTTACAATGTACTGAATTAAAAAATGCTAAATAGGAATAAGCCCACGAATTTCGATACACACACACTCGCATTAGAAAGAGAGAAAGAGAAAATCGCATACAGGGGCATAACGTTTTTTCATTATATGACGATTTCTACCACTCGATTCCAAACACAAGCCGCGTTAAGAAACTTCATTCTAAACGGTAGTCCCTGTCCCACGTAAAAATCTTAGTATTGATGATCAGTTTTGGGAAGACTCAACTACTACTTTTTTTAAAAAAGGTCTCATATGCCCATCTATTACAAGGAGGTCGGATCACCCCAGAACAATCTGGATACGTTCTGTAGAAAAAAAGCCTTTTTCAACAAATCTACTCTGGAAAGTGCTGGAAAATGCCGCACACGTTCAAAGGGAAATCTATTCTTCAAATCCTATACCTTATGCCACATTAATGTGATCCGTATCTAAACGCTGGGATCCAACGTTTATCTCCACACAGTAACATTCTACATCATTCTTCTTATTTATCAGTAATATATATTAAGTCTTTAGTTAATATATATTAGTAATATATATATATATATATATATTATATTCCATAGGTCCTAACCAATGTACCTAGAATTGCCCAGATTTAGTACCTAGAGATTAGTCCATACACCGGATCAACATGTGAACGATTGTGACGTCTGGAAATGACGCCCTTCAATATGCATCCACTAAAAACGAATCTTATGTTTTGTAAAAATATATAATATGAAGAGATAAACAAGACCGAGTTTCTTGCCGGTTCTTCTCGATGACTGGATTGTTTGTCCGAACCGGTGGTAGCTTTGACATTCATAAGCACCTTGTCAGGACCTAAACTGAATAAAGTACTTTTTGAGTTTATTTAAATGTTAAAATTTAAATTACACCATTTTTTAATGTAAAAAAATACTAATGAAAAAAAGCAAAACGTGATTGTCTGAAGTACGGCGTCTCTATAAAGCCAGACAACATGGCAGACAGTGTCCGCATAGATGCAGGTGTACGGAGAACGAAACCTTTGTAAGTAGTTTTTAGAGCTAGATGGAAGTTATGAACGATCTACGTTTTATGAAATATCCAGGTACTTTATTATAAAAATATTTTTGTAGCCGACATCAAAAAGAAGTTATCATAGTATAGTTTTTCGTGACGATCGATTGGTTTGAGCGGTGGAATATTAATACGAAGTTCGCAGGTTCGAACCCCGGCATGTCCCAATGAATTTTTCAGAATTCGCGTACGTTTACTAATTTAAATTGGTAACACTTTCCGCTGACAGTGAAGAGAAACGTCACGAGGAAACATGAACCCCAAAAAATATCCTTGTAGTACCACCGTATGTGGGAAAATATATAACTGTGGATTTCTCAGAGTTTGAATTTGTCAATACGTCGTGGGCTTGTTGGGCCAATACCTAAGAAGGAGGTTCTCAATTCTTTTGTATTTATTTTTTACCTCAGAGCAATGTCATTTATAAATTGTTTTGAATAATTGTTTTTTTGTCACAAATCGGATAGTTTCAAGGAACACTCATTTCCTTAGCATTGGATCTTGGACAGCAGCTGAGGTAGACACCATATTTTTATTACAAAAACGAGCAGTTCGAGCAATCTACAATATGAGACCTCGCGAATCCTTAAAGACCAAGTTCAAGAAGTACGGTATCTTAATTCTGCCCTCCCAATACATTCTTGACAATTTAATGTATGTCCGTAAGAACCTAGAAAAGCTAGGTTTCGTAAAATACCGGCACAATCTAAATACTAGAAACTGTGACAAACTGGTTGTCCCACGTTTTAGACTTAGTAAAACCAGTAACAGTTTTTTGGGAAATAGTGTTAGATTTTACAACAAAGTCCCAAAGGATATTACCGATTTGCCGGATTGTGAATTTAAGCGCCATGTCAAGCGGGTTTTGGTGTCAAAAGGCTATTATAGAGTGGATCAGTATGTGAACGATGGTGATGTCTGGAATTGACTCATCTCTGTGCATCCATTAAAAACGTTTGTGAAATTTACTATTATATAGAATATATTATTATTCTAAATATTATATATATTTGTTAAAAAGATAAACCAGATCGAGTTTCTTGCCGGTTCTTCTCGATGACTGGGTTGTTTTTCGAACCGGTGGTAGTTTTGACGTTCATGAGTGCCTTCTTAGGGCCTAAATTGAATAAAGTGTTTTTGAATTTGAATTTGAATTTGGATTTTGATGGGAGTTACTAATAATGATAAGTTTATACTGTCCAAAACTAGATAAGTACTTTGCTATGGTCAATCACGTTATAGTACTTTTTTTTTGGAATAGATCAAAAATAAAATAATTTATTCAATTTAATTCCTGAGAATGCGCTTATGAACGTCAAAGCTACCACCGATTCGGAAAACAACCCAGTCATCGAGAAGAATTGATAAGAAACTCTATCTGGTTTATCTTTTGGTCCTAGGTATTTTTATTTTTGATGGATGCACAGAGAGGTGCTTCATTTCCAGACGTCACCATCGTTCACATATTGATCCCCTCTATAATAACCTTTAGACATTAAAACCCGCTTGATATGCTACTTGAACTTATTATTCGGCAAATCGGTAATGTGAACTAACACTAACAAATTTTTATCTAAAACTTCACTCTTTTTTAGAATACATATCCTTTAGAAACCTTTATTTCTCGAGGTATCCATTTCTGATAGCAGCACCAGTTTATATTACGTTGAAATGTCGAAAACTTGATACTCAAACTAGGGAAACTTTTAATGTTCCTCACAAAAGCTTTCCAGTGACGTCCCGGAAGGGTCGTGAAAGTTGTACGAAACTCCCAATATAGGTACTCATTTTATTTACCGAGTAATATAAAACATAATTATTATGAACAAGAAACATTTTTTACTAAAATTTTAATGTTAGTGCCTGAAAGCTCGGTCTTGTCAAATTGGTCTTTTATAGCTAACTAGCTTCTAGCTTCTGCCCGCGACTTCGTTCGCGTGGAATAGTTACTTTGGGCTAACGCTAACACACAGCGAAAGCTCTCAAAAGGAAATAAAGCCGATTTTGAAACATTCTTCACTGGTGCTCCGTTCCTATTGGTCTTAGCGTGATGATATATAACCTTCCTCGATAACTGAGCTATCTAATATTGAAAAAATTTTTCAAATCAGTCCAGTAGTTCCTGAGATTAGCGCGTTCAAGCAAACAAACTCTTTATAATATTAGTATAGATGCAATAGATACATGTTTTATTCAAATCATTAGCGCTGTTTTAATTTTTTTGTAATTGCAATTTTTTTTATTATCTCTTAATTCTTACACTCAATGGATTGCACGATTATAAGTTACTCGTGTTAAATTTAATCGTTTCTGTTTAGCTCCTGTATATTAATACTGTATATTTCTCTATGTGTCAGTAAAATTCGCGTCGAAATCGGCTTAGCCGCTTCGGATGGGACAAACAATAGACAACAATAACAATAGACACAATACACAACGATAAACATCAACAAAAACGTTGGGACACACAATAGACACTTTAATTTTATTTATATGTATATAGTATAACCTTAAGATGCATGTTGAGAGATTTACATCACTTATTCACTTCTCTTTGTTAGTATTATTGTTTCTGTCGCGAATATTCAGATAATTTTCGTCACAGTTTTGCCAGATTTTAATTCAAGTCGTAGAAAATGTGATTTCGCTCATTCAAATGACAATTATTAAAGTCGCATGTCAATAATGTACCTTCTTTTTCAACAAGGACCTGTCTTTTGCCTGTAATAAAGAATTTATTACTTTTCTAAACTCTCTCGCTATGAGCTTATTAATTATACCACATGTAGTGGTGTTGAAAAGCGCGGTGTGACACACACTACCGACAACCGCACTCAAAATGAACATACAACGTGTCTTTAGACGATATTGACGCTGCAGACGTACTGTCAGCAAAAACGTGAGATTTTAAAGGCGATTGATAACGAGTTTTGTTAGTTGCGAATTGTATAAAATTTTATAGTGTACGTTATGTTACCCGCCTGGAATAGATTGGCTCTAACCATGTCTCAATGTAATAAAAAACTTCTGATTCTATTTGCTCGAGCTGTACCTGAAAAACTTAAATCTAAAACCAGTAATAGAAAGAGCGAAATATTAGTAATTAAAACAGCAAGAAAAATTCAAAACCGCTTCCTTGGTTGAGGGTTGAGCCTGACGTCAGATGACGCTCTTGGTATATAACTGTGAAATATATAAAAAATATAATCAATTAAAATATGTTGTAGATTAACGTGTAATGACTGCAATCTATTACACGTGTTTCACTGCAACACGAAGCAACTATAAATCGAAGTGCATTGTAAAATCTGTGCCGTTTTTAAATCTACCAATATATGCGCAATTATAGAGTATATTTATTTTTTGCTATCTTTATTATATGGTAATGTGTATTATATGGCACTTTATTATACGATACAATTATGATTCTTCACATTGTCACAGTCTGTTCTCGATAAACTCAAAAACTACTGAACGGATTTTCATGCAGTTTTCACCAGTAGATAAAATGATTTGTGAGGAAGGTTTTGGTATAATTTGTCAAGGATTTTTTTTATAATCAGGGCGGCACAACGTCTTCCGAGCCCGCTAGTCTTTATATATAAATTTCTTCTGTACGTGTGTATGTCACTGAACTCCTCCTAAACGGCTGGACCGATTTTGATGAAATTTTGTGTGCGTGTTCCATTGGATCAGAGAATGGTTTACATTCACAATTGGACCCGGTAGGTGGCGCTGCGGTTGAATTTTAGGATTTTTTTTATTATCAAGGCAGGACAACGTCCCCCGGAACCGCTAGTCTACTATAAGAATGGAAATGTTGTTAAATACTTTAAAAACAAAATTTATGTATAATTTTTTTCTGTAAGCCGTACTCTTCGAGTTCATTGCTCCCGATGACGTCACCTCACTCCCCTATATTACCAGTCACTGGAGTTGGTATATAGCTTTTCAGCATTTTGCCCCAGACACTGTCTTATTTACTTTCTTTCAAACGAAAGTCAGTAACGTTCTGTGAGATTATATACGCTTTTATAAGGATTTATAAGAGATTGCAAAGAGAATAGAACATTCTCCACAGAACAAAAATCAATAGAATCCTTTTAATATAATAAACAAGAAAGTTTGTGAGGATGTATGGATTTTTATCACTCTTCCACGCAACAACTACTTAACAGATTTTAATGAAACGTATACATAAGATAAACAAATATATTGTAATTTAAAAAATAGTGTTGAAATTGGCCAAAACATAACGATAAATTGTCAAATGCGTTATTAAATACCATATCTTTACACTCTGTATATACAGAGAGAGATCTCGTCGTTACAAATAAACAATCGATAAGTCATCGAACGTGGGAAACTAAAACAGTAGGGTTCTAAAAATAGCTCAACTCGAATCTTATTGCATCCTCTAATAATGGCATCCGTCTTCCAGAGATTTAAACCTTTCTTTTTTTACGTATATAAGTAAGCTATAGGGTGTCTAAGGACAGATGTGTGTTGGACATCAGAGAGGATAGAACACTGCGACCACAGCATTCTAAGATGTAAATGTGACCATAATGTGTACTAGTGACTCAATATGATTTTTATCTGTACGAGTACAAAAAAAAATCTTTTGACGCCAGCACCATCTAGTTCATTAACGGGCACAACTATAGGTTTATAACAATTTAAGACTATTTAGATACCTATGGTAGATAGGTATCTAAGGTCAAAGATGTTCTGATACATTTTTTTGGATTACATATTTCTGAAGTCAGTTTTAACTTTATGTTAAAAATTTCTGGTTACTATAGGACAATAAAAAATGGGCAAAGTTATAAGTTAAGTTATGCTTAGCCTCATACTGACAATATTATGAGGCTGCCTGGCATATACACAATGGGCTTATATGGTAAATATATTACGGAGCTTTGTTATCATTAC